>JAJJWO010000178.1:0-20030 GCA_021655895.1 Fusarium sp. NRRL 66739
TGCCCTCTGGCCTTCCGTAGCTTCAGCTAAGATTCTTCGGCAGGTATCAAATATCGTGTACCTCAACTTACGAATCTCTCTTATGGCCCTGGCACATCACTAGACAGGGCTCCTTGTACAGAAAGAAAAAACCAACATCTCAAGCCTGGATACAATATGTGGTCAGTTTTGCGGCGAGTTAGTTGTAAGACAGTTTCCTTATTGGGTTGAGAACTTTATTGTGACTAAGTATGACTCAACTTCTCTTACACTGGACTGCTAAGGCTGAGGAAAAGTTCCTCGGTGGTACTGTAGTACTTAGATCTATGAATACCTAGGTACCTAGGTAGGATCCCTTGTCAAGTAGTTACCTGTTGATTTGCTCGATCTGCGTCGTCTCTCGGTCCTGGTTCCCTGGCCGACCGCAACGAAGAAAGCATTGACATCGCATTAACAAGAAAGCACAGATAAGGTTCTCGGGCTTATACAACACGGGAGGCTCATGTTGTGCGGTGTAAGTCAGGCGTATACTAATTCTTTGTCACAAAATGGTAAAACAGATGGGGTAACAATGACAGCTGTAATTACTCGCTCCCAGGAGCAAGTGAGAATTTTTTTCTCCCTCTTCTTTTCACACGATGTCAAGTCCAGTCGAGTCCAGCCTGGACCGGAGCTCCCGTCTCGGCCGGCCGGCCAAGCTTCGGTCGCCTCAAAGCCTCCCCGGCTTTAGAACAAAATCCTGTCGTGAACAGCCAGTCAAGCCAAGGGTGAAAATCATCAACCCCCACTTAGACACGACAAGCACCTTTACCTATCCTTTGCGCTTTTCCAGTGTAAGCAGGAAATCCGCTTCTGGAGCAGCCATAAGGCCTTACACGTGTCAAGCAGCCTGTCAAGCCCAGATTTTGTATTCCCATTAGCCATTGTAGTGGCCAATCTGCTAAGCTTCTATGCGTAGACCTCCATGAAAGATGGATTGCTGCAGTAGCTCCAGAAACCCATCCAGGGGAGCTGTCGATCCTCTAATTTGGGATAACGGTCCCCATGGTGGAGCTTTCAAGATATTCCATTAATATTCACGCTTCAAAAACAATTCAACTTTTAAAGTCTTTGTTTCTATTTTACTATGTAGTTCTTCCAAATCGACATTTTGCTCATTCACATTCATGTGCACCAAATAACTCAAGCACAAGGACTAGCTAGATACCGATCTTTCCGAGCCGTTCAAGCCGACCATGGTCCACAAATTGCATAATAGCTCCTCGAATACTGTAAATGCCGTACAGTCATAATGTTCCATGAGTTCATGTCTTCTCAATTACGCACTCCTGCAAGCCACGCGTACTGTGGACCAACTATTTATCACGCATATGAACGTATCAAGTGAATTGCCAATTCCGCCTGTCACCAAAGTGCCGCCATATGAAACTCGTATTGCCCAGTCTTGTCTTCGTCGGGATGACAGAATATCCGTGAATGGATTGATTGAATGGCCATGTTAACAACTCACAATAAAGAGAAACGACCCTTGATCTCAGAGTTTGCAATTCGAAAATTTCACCACTATATTCCCCTTTCAATCGCAGGACAGATGTAATCGTACAGTTCTCTAGTTGAAGCTCATCCATTATCCATAATCTGTTGTACACATTCAATATCTGGTTGGAGAACCTATACACATCACACACGTATGTGATCCCAGTATCTCTCACTTTTATAGTCGTATCCTTAAGCCACCACGTTGATGCCTATCGATTTTGCTTGATAGATAATCGATCTGCAAAGTCCCTCGAGAGACAGCCCTGATAGTCGGAGTTCGGTCTGCTTGATCTTTGCAATTTCATAGACGTGCTTGAGAGTAATAGTGCCCACGGTCTCGTGGCCTGGCTTGCTAGCACCCTTTCGCTTTCCCTTCTTTCCCATCGGAGCTTCAACGGTATTGAGTAGTAGCCATGAGGTTTGCGGTGTTCGGAGGTCGAAAGTAAATGATCGATCGGGACGGACAGTAACTCGGCATGGCATTGGTGTGCCGGGGACAATGTGTGCGGTTCTGGCATTGAACTCCTGGGATACAGTTAGATTTTATTGATAGAGAGCGCAGGTAGAGGCCATCCGGGGTTCCTCATGTGCTTCTGACCTTGCAAAAGTCCATCGACTTAACACCCTTGGAACCCAGAGCAGGACCGACGGGAGGACTAGGACTGGCCTGTCCAGCTCCGACGATCAGCTTCACGATCTGATCGACACCTCCAGCGCCTCGACCCTTGGACATGACTGCGGTTGTGTTGGAATTGGTGGGATCTTGTAATGCGACGATTCAACGATAATGGTGTTTCGCAGACTTGGAGAAATTCGAGACAGCGGAAGCGTCCTGATTGGCCCACAGCTTGTCTGATCGTCTCCACACCCAAGTCGCCCCACTACAGGCTTATAACATCTTATCTCAGAAAAAAATCTTGGAGTTCGCATTGTCACTAGAAACTCAACCATCTTTTCTCACAACACAGGCTTCTTGCAGCTACGACAAAATGCCTTCGACACACAAGAAAGAAAAGCCGTGGGATACGGACGATATTGATAAGTGGAAGGTCGACACTTTCACTCCCAAAGACAATGTTGGCGGTACTTTTGCTGAAGAGTCCTCGTTCGCGACTCTCTTCCCCAAATACCGAGAAGTCTACTTGAAGGAGGCCTGGCCTCTAGTCACCAAAGCCCTTGAGAAGACCGGCATCGCCTGTACGCTCGATTTGGTCGAAGGTTCCATGACTGTCAAGACCACCCGAAAAACTTTTGACCCTGCCGCCATCCTCAACGCTCGCGACCTCATCAAGCTGCTAGCACGAAGTGTACCTGCCCCCCAGGCCATCAAAATCCTCGACGACGGCATCGCCTGCGACATTATCAAAATCCGAAACTTGGTTGGGAGCAAGGAGCGGTTCGTCAAGCGACGACAAAGACTGCTCGGTCCCAATGGTTCGACACTCAAGGCCCTCGAGCTTCTTACAGAAACATATATCCTCGTCCACGGAAACACGGTATCTGCCATGGGACCCTACAAAGGACTCAAGGAGATTCGACGAGTAGTGGAAGACTGCATGGCAAACCTTCATCCAATCTATAATATCAAAGAATTGATGATCAAGAAAGAGCTCGCAAAAGATCCTGAACTCGCCAATGAGAGCTGGGACCGCTTCCTCCCCAACTTCAAGAAGAAGACACTCAGCCACCGACGCGTCCCCCACAAGGTCTCCGACAAGACCAAGAAGGTCTACACGCCATTCCCCCCTGCTCCCGAGAAGAGCAAGGTCGACAAGCAGATCGAGACTGGCGAGTACTTCTTGGGCAAGGCCGGAAAGGAGCGTGCTGCTCAGGAGGAGCGCAAGGAGAAGCAGAGCAAGCGAAAGGAGGAGAAGGCCAAGGAGCGCGAGGCCGAGTTTGTCCCACCGGAAGAGGGCGGCCGTCCCAAGAAGAAGCGCAAGAAGTCGGAGGAATAAGGGGAGGGAGCACTCGGTATTACATATTGCGTGGATTGGCAACTGGTGTGAGTTGCACCAACATCACGTACAAGCTCTCGAGGTGTATGATACCCTGAAAAACTGCTTGGCGTTCTTCATGTCTATTTTAAGGATTAATAGCTAAGAAAAAATGTGCTTTCAACTGCTGATCCTCCTAAAACCGAAGGTGTCTTCTTGTCTTGATGCTAATTCTACAGCTTTGGGGAGGAATCGATTCCCGAATCCCACTCAATCACCAGCTTACCAAACTGTTTACCCTCGTCCATGTCAGCAAAGAGTCCATCAATCCCTTGGAGATTGTCGAGCCCTTTGACCGTTCTGCTAATGATTGGCCGGATCTTGTTCTCCTTCACAAATGCGACCATATCACGAAACTCTTTGCGCGAGCCCATAGTCGACCCCTTGAGTTCAATGTTTTGCAGATTCGCAGACATCAACCAATCCATCTTGGGAGCAACTGTCATGCCGTATTGCACGATAACTCCGCCAGCCTTGAGCAGCCGTACAGTCTTGCTCACGATCTCGCCGCCTGCGCCGTCAATCACAGCATCCAGATACGGCCTATCAGCGGGCAGTTGGGCTCGGAGCTCCTTGTCCCACGTCTCGCTCTTATAGCTGACACCGCCGCGCGCACCCATTTCTTTGGCCTTTGTGAGCTTTGCTTCGTCGCCGGACGTGACGAATACGCTGCAGCCCTTTGCCACAGCGAACTGGAGCACTTGCAGCGCGGCGCCGCCACCGATGCCTGTGATGAGCAGGTTTGCACCGGGAAAGGCGGCGTTGCTCTTGGTGACGAACGCACGCCAGCCCGTGAGGCCGACGAGAGGCAGAGCAGCGCCCTCGGCAGGCGTGAGATGCTCGGGCGCGGGCTCGACTTCATCCTCTGATACTACGATGTAGTCCTGAGCGGTGCCGACTTCGGTCAGCTTGGAGCCGCCGGTGACGGCAAACTTGCGGCTATCCTCTGGAGCGGCAGGGTCTGAGTCCCATCCGCGCATAGGAGTGAGAATTACAGGCTTGTTGATGAGGTCCTGTCTGGTGACGTTGGTCCCAACCGCAACAACAGTGCCATATCCATCAGCTAGGATTGGATTGGTGAACGAGATGCCTGGATAGAGATGGCGGCGCATGAAAAGGTCCCGGTGGTTAAGGGCCGCCGCAGAAAGATTGACCAAAACCTCATTTGGACCCGGCGTTGGCTTGGAGACTTGTTTGACTTGGATACTATAAAGTCATGTTAGCAATTGCGCATTTACTTGTCTTGTGAGGCAGTTCTAACGGATAATAGACCTTTCCAGGCTTGGCGCCTTCAATCTGCTGTAGGGTGAGAGCTCGAGGCATGGTTGCGGTTGAGTCGAGTTCCCGATTGCGATCTGAGTAAAGCTGAAATGTAGAACTGATGCTCATATGTTGAAGAATGACCGACCTCGGCTATTGTTCGAGTGATGAGTGAATCGACCGTTCTACTAGTTCCAGATGAGAGCTCCAGTAACTAACATGGCCCCCCGCATGATAACCTCGGTTGATACTGGATGTCAACACCCCCTCGATGATGCAAGTGGTTGGAAATCCTGTCGTCGATTAATAATTAAATAAATATTTGCGATCGTATGAAGTCATCTTGCTTGTGAGTTGGGTAGCTGTGCGAGCTGCTGTAATTTACAGGTAGCCGAGTAAGTAGTCTATGAAGTTTGAAGCTTGCAGTGAGACTCATTGCACTCTGCAAGATTGATGATTCACCCATAAAGTAAAATCATGTATTACATTTCATATGATTCTCATTGAAGAACATTGCTCGCTATACATTTCAAAAAGGGTATACTTATACTAACTTCTCGGTGTCAACCATATATTCAACAAGCTACCCTGCAGTTCGTAGACCAGCATAAAGGAAAGGAAACTCTGAATAGCAAAGTCAACCGAAGCTATGTTCTTCATTACAAAGATAATACAGCTTTGCAGCTGAGCACGGAGAGCATAGTTCCTGATTGGTATCCTGCCATCATTTAATTCACTTGGTGAATATCTACCTACCAAGTTCACTGGCTTAATGAATCAACCGTCTCAACCCCAGCCGAATATGGTGCAGGAAAAGATGAAACCTCGTTTACTACGGGGATAACAATGAGCCGGTGAGTGATATGAAGTATGAAATGCTCTTACTACCATATCTTGACTGCACTCAGCTCTAGATGGCATCAGCATGCCTGATACTGACGCCAGGCCGGGCCATCGGTTAGCGGAGCCGGCCACCTTTGTAGTCGCCATAATTTCTCAGTCAGACTTATAGAAACTATTAGGGAATTAAATATTATTCATCAAAGCTATAATAGACACTATCTTTGTCTATGAACAAAACTTGGAGTTTGCTCATGCATCAGGTCCGCTTCCGCACAAAAACTCGCGCCGTTTGCAAGTTGACTCGAAAACCTCGTCCTTGCCACGCTCCGAGGACCGGCATCCATAAAAGTCAACGAACCAACGACTTACTCCAACGTGCCAGCTGAGCTCTGAATCAACTCCTACATGGCCGCATTTCTCTCAGGTGCCGTTTACGGTGCCTCTACCGTAGCTGCGGGAGTATATTTACCCTCAACCATTATCAACCAGTTCAAGTTTCAAGATTGGCATATGCTACAAACCTCTCTCGGTGCGGTTGCAAGTAGCGCGTGAGCAGACCTCCCCCTGACAGAGCATTCGAACGTAACTAACGCACTTTAAAAGTATCATCTACAAGATCGCCGAGCGCTATGGATATGTGAGCCTCAAGCCTAGGAGTTCTTCTCCCATTGGGCTCTTCGGGCAGTATGATGGCAATGTCCTCGGTGGATGCCTTCTCGGCGCTGGCATGGCTCTTTCAGGCTCTTGTCCCGGTACCATACTCGCACAGATTGGAGCTGGCCTACGAACTGGCATCTATGCCCTTGCTGGGGCTATTGCTGGTGGTATCGCCTACACAGGTTACGTCTCACATGCAGCCAAGGCTCAAAGGGAGAAGGCAGGCGTCAAACCAGAGACAGTGACTCTCGACGAAAACCTCGGCATCTCTAAAAGCGCTACTGTCGCCATCTTCGAATCTGTCTGCGTATCAACCATCGCTGCTTCTGTCGTATACACTACCGGCTCAGACTGGACACTCTTCTCAGCTGGGGGCGGTCTCTTCATCGGCCTTTCTCAGCTGTTCTCTCTCCTCACCCGCCGTACTATGCTTGGCATTTCAGGATCCTATGAAGAAGTCGGTAACCATTTCTGGTGGCTCACACGAGGTGCCTCTTGGCCGAGCAGCCGGCAGAACACCTTGTTCGCTACAGGTATGGCAGCAGGTGGCTGGGCTATCACCAAGATCTTCCCATCGTTACTCACTGGCGCTGGCGCTGTCGTTGAGACCGAGCCATGGCTTGCTGTTCCTGGTGGATTCCTTATGATCGTAGGCTCGAGACTTGCGGGAGGCTGCACATCTGGACATGGCATCAGTGGTTTGTCGTTGATGTCGACATCAAGCCTGATCACAATGAGTACGACTCTGGCTGCAGGAAGCTTGGTTGCTCCTTTAGCTCACTAAATCATGCATATAGTTACCCCAAATGAAAATTGAAGAGTTTAGTGTTTGATTGTCTAGAGTCACTTGGAGATGCAATATTGGCATTGCCAACACATAATCCCGACCATTTGATTATATCC
This sequence comes from Fusarium sp. NRRL 66739, assembly GCA_021655895.1. Lineage (NCBI taxonomy): Eukaryota > Fungi > Ascomycota > Sordariomycetes > Hypocreales > Nectriaceae > Fusarium > Fusarium sp. NRRL 66739. The sequence continues at coordinate 7,176 of JAJJWO010000178.1, forward strand.
ATCTAATTTCCTTCAAGTCCCGCTGTTAAACAACTATGGTTTACTCGTCTCTGCTTCCACATCCTATCCTAGCAGTTACTTCGATCTCGATCTTCATCTCTTCCTTCATCAGCGCCGCCTGCACCATCGTCGCCGCAGGACGGACATCCCCAAACCACCTCTGTAGGACTGGCCACGTCTTTGGAAAGTCATCGCGGTCAGGTAGAATGTATCTAACGCGGACAACCTCAGACACCGAGGCACCGGCATCTTTCAACGCAGCAGCGATATTGGTCATGGTCTGTTCCGTCTGCTCAGCAATATCGGAAGATATCTGTCCGGTTTTGTAGTCATAGCTATGATTCATCTTAGCTATGTGGTCAACGATAGATTCTTTCGCGGAATCTGGAGAAGAGTTACCCAGTCGTTCCGCTGACGAACACCCAATCGCCAGAAACGACGGCTCTCGAATAGCCAATCTTTTCCTCAAACAAGGAGCCGGAACTGATGTTTTGACGTGAAGTCATGGTATAGGGAATGAGTTACTCGGAGTAATGTGATGAGACGAGAGATTCAATTCCAAAGGGGAAAAGAAGCGAAGATCAAGTAGGTAAGTAATACATATGTGACTCTTCTTTAACCGTGAGTCACTTTCACTAATTTATTCTCAACTATTTCGTCTTGATGTGGGGTCAATCAGCCGATTCCATGGGCGTCTGAGCCATGCCTCAAAGAGATGCTTTTGGGGATTTTTACTCAGCGATGTGAAGTCAATAATCAAAACAAAGAAACCTTTATTTCCCGAGTAATACCCCATAGAGACTATTTGGTCAGGTTTGATACAAAATGAGACACCCAAGATTGTAATCACTAAGCATTCAATCAATTGTACCTAGTCAGTAGACGGGTTCGAGGATCGGAGTTGATATATTCGTGCAATAGCTGGTATATGATAGAGAGGTCTGGCCACAGCCCCAACGCCGATTTGCACCATATTTTACATATTTTACATCATGCGATATGCATGAACCATCATTTAGCCCGTAAGCTCCTTGACCATCTTGGCCAACTCCTTCCTGTCAACATCCTTACCCTCAAGAGCACCAGATAATCGCTTCATGACATCGCCCATGATGGACTTGGCCTGACCACCGGCAGCCTTTGAGGCCTCGACGGCATCCTGCACCAGGGCCTTGAGCTGAGCCTCGCTCAGACTCTCGACGCCACTGTTGGCAATGTACTCGTCTAGAATCTTGATTTGCTGCTCCTCTTTCTGAACAAGGTCGTCACGGTTAGCGGCCTTGGCTTCAGCGGCAGCGTCGGCAGCACCCTTCTGGATCTTGCGAATCAAAGCGACAAGCTGGACATCGGTCTTGATGGGAGTCGAGGTCTTGGAAGCGTTGAGGTTTGCGGACATGATTGATCGGAGCACGGTCAGACGAGGGGCGTCCTTGGCGCGCATGGCCGTCTTGAGATCAGCCTTGAGCTTGGATAGCAACGGAGGGGGCGCATCGTCGGTGGATGTTGAATAGAAACGGCAGACAGAGGCCGAGGGGAGTCGGTTGACGGGCTGGCGGAACGCAGGCTGGGGAACTCGTAGCGCCCGGAAGAGCTGCACAGATTGCTTTGCAGACATTTTGGTAGGTAGAATGTGACGTTGACCAAAAGGCTGTGTTTTGGTGTTGGAGAGACGATCGTAAGACGTAAGTTGAAGAGCTCAAGCTCAAAATTTCCCAGGCATTTGCGGCGCCAATTGGCGATTGTGATTTGTCTGTACCCTAGCGGTGTGCACCATCCACACCATCCATCATGTCGGGCTGAGTTAAGCTCAGGGGTCCCGGGCCGGAGCAATCATGGGGGAGTCTGGTCCATTTCGGGAAATTTTGAAGAATCCGAGCAAGATGTTAGTAATTACATCACAGTGCTCTTCATATATTGACCTGTTGTTCTATTCTGCTAGGATAGAGTTAGGGCCCCATTGCCTACTGGACTGTCCCCTTCTTGTAAGTGCCTATGGTGGTACAGGTATCAGGTACCTGGCATGATGACTCCTATACATTGTCGGGATGTCTTACTCTTGTTTCAATTCGCAATCTGAGATCCTTCTGCAGACGCTAAATCACCTGATCATTGGTGCCGTCGCTCGCGTATGCTCGGACAAGGGTCGGGGATGGTTCCGTTGATATTGCGTTCACTAGGTGCTGTACCATGGCATCATATGAAGGGGATGACTGGGCTAAGAAACGTTGAATGGCCGTAGGATGCGGTTGATCGACTGTTCTTTTTGAGGATAGCTTCTGCTGCAACAATTGCTGACCACTGAGTCAAAAGACTAGCCAGCCTAGGTACTGTAGGTGAAGTACTAGGGCCAACGGCCATGCCATTCATTACTGCCTTGGAACTAGGTTCCCCCTTGTGTCGCCTAGATGGTGGAGATAGGAGAGGAACTCGGCCGAGGGACTTGGACTGGGACGCAGTAACCTCGTAGGAGAACGGTGTTTGGGTGTCCCTGTAAAGGTAGTAGTGATATATATATCATGTCCATACAAACCCGCTGGGAGAAGAATACATTCGATGCCTTGCTCTGTCCTCCATTTCTTGATATTGCACCAGCCAAACCAACGTCTGACCTGGTTGCGGCCGCTCTTAGCAAGTCTCTTGCACACTGGGCCCAGCCAGCTGGTACCGAAGGCCCATGGACCACTCCCCTCCCCGGGGTTCATAACAAGAGATGAACACCCGCTTCAAGGGTGTTTGTAGTACCTAGGTGGTACCTAGTTGGGGAGTTCCTTAAAGTCCAAGCACGGGCAGCACCTGCGGTCCGGGGAAACTGTGGTCCTTGTTGTGGTTACCTCAAGTTTGGCATTGAACCAATCTATCATACCTTCCTCCACTACCCACCCAGTGGCGCGCCACTGCCATTTCAGCAAAACCTTCTTTGAACGACATAAGTTGGTGGCTACCTACCTAAGGTTATGTCCCTCTTTCTTCATCTTTGCCTTCACCCACTTTCACTCCTTTCATCCAAGGTCCTTGAAGACGCGTCCAACGCTTGTTCTACTTGTCGACATCTTACGCCTACTGCCAACGCCCACCGTATCTCTGGCGGTACCTTTCATGGACTCTCCCAGGGCTCCCATCGCCAGTCCAAAAGCACATCATCGACGTGGTTTTCTGCCAATACAGACATAACTGCCATATTCACTGTTAGAATCAGACAGACGACGAGGGTGGATCGACTCACATAGGAAAATACGCCTATCGATCGCCATCAAAATTTTCTGGTTAGTCTCTAGCTTCCAATCAAGTTCTAGGACAGGAGCTCACCTTGAAAGCCGAGTTACTTGCCTCACTCCTTGCTTGAGCGATCAAGAGCTGGAAGTCATTGAATGACATTCTACCCCACGGTCAGCAAAACCATACTCGATACAGTCTGTTCTCGCCGACATACCCGAGAAACTGTGTGAAAGGGTAGAGGGCTAGCGAGTACAAGAGCTGATTTATGTTCTCGTTATTTGCCAACCCAATCTCATAATCTCGAGCACCTGTTACGATTAGTCTATCCGCCCATGACGACAACACCGTTTACAACCTACCGCTCGACCAAGCGCACATCGGTAGCGTCAACAACCTCGATTCGACTTCTGTAAAGCCTGCGTTTCTCATCCAAGTGGCTAGTTGCAATGGCGCTCTGGGGTCTTTGTACGGTTGTTGACTCTCCAAGTATCTCCTTGACCATTGGGATAAAGCGTGGTCTAATAGTCATGGTCACCATGAGCAATTTACCTCTCGTTTGAGAAAGCAGGGAACTTGCCTCTAGTCAATGTCCCGTTGTCAGATTGTGCGTTGAAATAGATTTCAACCATCTGACACCAGCCTCCTGGTTTCAATACCCGAAAGATATCTCGAATATAGCTTCGCCATCGATTAGCATGGATACCACCTGCTACCATTTGGCTATGGACGATGTCAAAGTGGTTGGACCGGAAGGTGAATCTGTGCAGTACCATGGTTAGTGCTTTGTCTGCCTTGCGTTCATCCCGTGATAACTCACCTCCCATTGAGATCATCAACTTGAAGCTCCAGGTTGTCTGGGGGATTCTCAGGAATCATATGCGGGCTTACATCAATGCCAAGGACCTACACGGAGAAATCAGTCAGCTAAACACCCCTCCAACTCAAGCGCCTGAGGTTAGTAACCTAAAAGCGTTGAGTTCATGGGTTGGAATTCCCTCGCAACGTTGACCCTTCGTCGCATCTATCGAGAGATAGCGATGGGTTGCTTAGGCCTGCACAATTTGTTGTAACTCATCCTCTACGATGGAAGTAGTATGCCAAGTCTACGTTGATCTCAACGGCTTGCAGCGACTACGTCTAGGAGGACGGGCTGGACAGAGTAACGTGGAAGACTCACTTCAGCATCGGGATATTGTGCTGCAACATCCATCGCCCAATCTCCAGGGCCACAACCACAATCGAGTATTCTTCGTGGCGAACTGACAGGGGGAAATATCAGCCGTCCGTCAAAGAGCCTGCTAAGGACTTCATGCATCATTTCGAGGCGTGAAATTTCGTCCTAACAATAGTGTTACGCTCCATTAACATCTTTACTGACTTAACTGGCAGACATCATTCTTACCTCGTCGATGGGCACGAAATAAGTACCGTTCGTTAGGGCGTAATGTTGATAAGTGCGTCCATAATGTTCAATTATCTCGGTAAACGTCTCGTCCAGGGGTACAGTTCCGTCTCTTTAGATGGCGGCTTAGCAAATCTTCTTTGTCTAGCACCTTTGGCTGTCTTACTCGGCATCCATTGTGCTCAGGATAGGGTTTGCAGACTCGTTGGGTCTTCGCAAACTCACGAGTATGTTGGAAGCTTGTTTAGAAGGTAGCGAGCTGTCGATCCGGGTTCTTCTTTTCCAGAAACGATTTCAGGCAACTATCGAGCGTTAGGAAAACCTGTGGTACCTCAAGCGTGGCCCTAGTCCGCACGTTAAGAGACACCCTAGTGCCAGGATGTAGAACCCAAAGACGTACCTATTAGTTAGGACTATCCTGGCTCTTCCATCTAGCGGCTTTCGTACTATAGGCGCAGCAGGGCTTCTCGAAGAGTGTGGAGATGATCTGGCGGAGAGCCGAGACACGGCCGGCAAGGTATTGTCTTTCCCCAAAGCTCTAATGCCGATCCTGGCCTCTCAGAGATTCCTTCCCTTCGACATGAGCCCACCTTGACCAGCGTATAACGACAATCCTATGGCAGAACGGCTTCTACGACTGGATTATGCATACGGCAAGGCGTCAAGACTGGGCATATGCTCAGAAGCAACCAAGGTCAGTGTCTTGGTAATGACAGGCAAGATTGTCTTTTCACGATCCTGATAACAAAACGAATATTCAGGTCCAATACTCGACAGATCCAATTGATCAAAGCCGGCAATCATTGGTGCTCTTACAAAAGAAAACCTCCAGCATGAAAGCGGTCTTCAACAGGCGGAAATGGAGGAAACTAGCTAGGATGTCTTTGATTGCCTCCTTGACATCCAGTTCAACAGCCCCAATCTTGGAACGACGACATTGGTTCCACTCGAAGTGGAGAGGTTAGTGTGCTGCAATGTTTAGACATGCTCACGATCGACTAGGTACTTATGCTATACAAATGGAGCGTTTTAAGGGCTGTTTTCATGTTAAATGAAATCCTTCCCACCATCTCAGACTCAGGCACCTGGCTGTCGGGTACTTTGGGAGCTCCATGGGTGGCTGCAGCTGTGATGTGCCAGCCATGAGGGGGAACATCCAATGACTACAGACTGTTTCACCTCGATGGTGAGGCTGTCATCCCAGTACATACTTGGTGTAACGGCGGCTACGGCGGGCAGAGTAAGCTTGTCCTCACACAAACAAGCTTTCCAGGACAATCCAATGGCAAGCCATGCCAGTACCGAGGACATGGACTTGGGACCGCCTGAAGAGGACGAACTAAGATTGCCGTGCAACTATCCTTGGGACTTGCTTGCAACACTGAGCAGGTATTGTACTGAATATGCCCGCAAGGACATTGTCAGCGTTGCAGCATGGACCAGGCGAGGAGACGGGCGTCCTCATACCCCATGCTTTATTGAAGGGTCCGAGGGCTACTGCACCTCCTTCGTATCATCAAAAAGCAAGCATCGGCGTCAGGTGGCATTGGGGACGATCCACCATGAGAGCTTCGGGTCCTTCAAAGCCGAGCAAAGAAAATTTGAGGACCAGGAACCCGAAGCTTCATGTCTTCACCGCCTCCTGTGTCCACAGCTAAGCCAACTCTAAGCCTGCAATCACAGCACCAGCCGATATGCACCATTTGGAGGCAGAAGGTTCCGAGTGGTAGAGGCCAGTGAAGGGGGCCTCATGGGCATATTGGTGTTGCCAATGAGCCGCTAAGTTACATCGCTGCGGATTCTCCAGGGCGTGTGCATTTTGTGGTCCCCATTCACTGGCCCTTTCTTGTATCAAAATCATACGACCTAAGTCCCGAGTTCTTGCATTTGCGGCCCTGACAGGATAAATGAACGTAAATCGACAAATTGTCGAACGTTGTGCCGGGCAGATCTTCAACTCGACGGGCCGCTGCAGGTCACAGAACGGCAGACGTGGGGAGCTAAGGCGGCCATGGCAACATAGGCGAACTCAGTAAGCGGGTGTTTCTCGAAGACAACAAGATAACTACTAGGCCCGTAGTCCCGCGACTTCATTTGCATACAGGGGTTGCGTGTTTGACTTGCCTCATCTGGTCAGTCTTGCAGTAAAATTGGTTCATTCTGGCAAGCAAGTGGACAAAAGCAATATGGCAAAGTGCCTTACCGGAGACTGTATGGGCGTTTAGAAGACAAGAGGAAACAATCCCACGCAAATGAAAACCTCGACATTAAGCCGCGACATTGGCTGCTAAGACTCGACTAGAACATTACCATGGCCGGATTCTAGACACGCGGTTACTTATAACCCCTGGCTTAAAAAAATTCTTATGATCAACAAGCGTTACGTGATAATTTCGCGAATGATGCTGGAATGGACCATACAACGATGCAGATAAGATCACGCTCACAGCTTCAAAGGGCTTCAGTACCCACGTGCAGTCTTTAGACGGATACCGCTACGGCCCGCCAGTATGGAGTCAGAAGAGATACGAAGTACCGAGTTCCAAGTGAAGCTACCTACACGCCAGAAGATGATCGTCGACCAACTCCTACCCTGCTAACGGCATGAGCAAACCTCCAAGGACAATGCTTACCAGAGGAGTGTGATGTGCCGCCACTTCCCGTTACAGGTATAAGACAAAGAGAAAGAGAGAAGAAACTCATGGAGATGCCTTGATGAATGAGACTCGGGAGCAATACCCCTTGTTCAAGAATAATTGTGCGCTCGACCAGGTCACGACACAAAGACAAGGGAGCCATGCTCGGGCCATGGTTTGCCGACCCAGACCCTCGGAATTTATCCAGAAAGCCGGGAAAATGGTGGGCTGTTGGCTACAGAACCGTCACATCATCCATGTCTAATACGCTCATCTATTGGTGACATACGGGACAATAGTTGGCATCCAAAGAATCGGGTCATAGCCTGTGTAGCTCTCTTTTGCTGTGATTTATCATAATAACATCTTGAATCTAACCATCATAACGCATGCTGACCCTTTCTCTCCGGACAGACCCAAGACATGATGGTACATGACGGTACTGGAACGAGAAGAACAAAAAGCAAAAAAAATAAACACAATACTGGTTACTGCCCAGCGTGACAGGTCAGCTTTCGACCCCGCTCTGTTTGCTCACGCCATTGCTTTGGCTCTTGTTGATTTCGACTCAGATCAGCTTTAATTTCCTCTTTGTTCTCTTTCCTCTTCCCTCGACAAATATGATGCATTGGCTTGCAGTAAGGCAAGCACATGCGCCCAAAGAAATCATGATTCAATAACCCGACTAGAGACACCCGCGGGCCGGTACCGTAGCATGCATGTCAAGCTCGATTCAACAGCGCTCAGACCAGTCGTTGACGCAAATTGCGTATTGGCCCAAGATGAGGCTGCTCAGATACGAGATTAGCCCCTGGATGTGAAAACGGTCTTTCAATCTCATGCCAATGGCAGGCTGGGTTATCGACAGGGTTATGGTAGTGGCCGGAGCAAAGCGAAGCAAAGCACACAACACCAAAGGTTCATCGGAGCCGAACCAACAGGGGTGACCTCGTACCGTGAATCAAGCCAAGGACCGCAGCCAAGATTGAAGCTCACCAGCAGGTAAAAACTGGGTTCCTGCTCTTGACAGCCTCGAGGCGCTCAACAATGACCTTGCGTTGATTACCCATCTGTCCCTCAGCTGCGGCATAACCTAGGTCGCCCTCAAGGTCGTCCGTGTAATTCTCATGGAAGTCACCGTAGTACTGCTGTGCAATTGTGTTGCTGTTGCGGCGGGCGGCGGCATTGGCGAACGAATATCTTCGCTGCTGTCGTGGCACCTGTTGACGTGCGGGCTCGTACATGTTGAGTTGGCGAACAGGCCCCTGGTAACTGTTCCTAAATCCAGTTGCCCCGACCTTGGGACGCTCGGCCGACTCGCCGCCATGTTTTTGCTGGCCCGTTGGTGCCAGATAGTTGGGTTCGCTCGACGGTACTTCATTTGGAGACTGAGCTGTCTCACTTGTTGGCGACGACAGCTCAAACCGACCTGGATGGGGCATGTCGGCGGGTGCGCTGGCTAGACCAAGAAGGTCCTCGATTGGAGGATTAGAAGCAGGGGCCGAGCTGGCAATGTCGGCTTCATCCATTGATTGACGGACGTCAGGGTTGCGGCGGGCTTCCGACGACGTATTACGCATAGGGACCGCAACAGGGACATCAACTAGGTCATCCCAGACGCAGACTCGTGCTCTGCGGGTGAGCTCGAGAGGGCCATGGTCCGGTGTCTTGAGCGTCTCGACGACATTCCAAGCCTGGCCCTTCATGACAGCGACCTGCCTGGCAAACATGCGGTCCTGAAAGTCAACATCCATCTGGAACACTCTCTTGAGAGCCAATACCGTTTGAGTCCACCAGGATGTAGATGTGAGGAGAGGTAGAAAGTGGTCCCGCGTTTTCTGAGAGAATGGCCGCCCAATGAGATCGACGGGCAAGAAAAGCCAGCCAAAAGGAAAACTGACATTTTGTATTAGCATATTTTGATACTTGGTTAGCAATGTGTTGGGAGTTGGTCCTTACCTTCTCCAAGCATCCGGATGCTTCCATGGCCATGATAATGAGTTATCAATGGCTCCAATTGTGATAGTAGGCTCTTGCCCGGCGGCTGGCCGACTTGAAGCACTCATCGGTCTTTGAGTCTTATAAGGGTATGACGCTCTCGTAGCACGGGGTCCTTGTTGAGAAAGATCGACAGGTCGAGGGCCCTCTTCCTCAGCAACTGGTTCCATATTCAAGTGGACGGGGTCTGAGGCTATCGAGGCTGTTCCTGCTTCCCAATCGACCTTGATCATCCAGTTGTCCAGACCACGGTCGGTATTTCGCATTATGTAGTCGAGAATGACCAACTTCTCGAGCTCTTCCCGCAGAGACTGCTTCAAATTTTCGGTCCAAATGAAATTATCAGGACCCAAGAGATTCGCTGATGGGGCAGCATCTTCATCATCACTGCCGTATCCCTCATTCGGGGAGGCGTTTCCTGATGGACGGCAGCTCTCAGTCCATCTCCTCTTCTTCTTGCTTTGGCCGTCGTTTGTCCGGAAGCCTGACCAATACTGATCCGGCCAAGGATGCTCACGAAGAAAGACATTGGCGTCTTTGAAACCCTTAAGGAAGACCTGGAAACTTCCGGGCTTCGCAGGGAGAGGCTTCTTCTTGCGGTGGAACTTGCGGCGGTCCCAGAATGGGTAATGGAATGATTTGGAGGCAAGCCATACAACGTCGGTGTAGGGAACAAGATGTGTCCTTAATTGGCAATCCAGTACATACGCAGCTGCTTCGCTCACGTACGAGAGGTTGGGAATAAGGCTGTGAAGTGGTCAGCAACAGCATTTGGAAAAGCACTCGGGAAAAAACATACCAAGCTCGTCCAAAACAACAAGGGAACAAGTTTCGGTGAATCCACTTGTTCCATTTGGGATTTCCTGCAGCGTACGGCTCCTCGTCTTTAGGTTTAAACACGCCCACAATCTTGCCATCTGGGTTTCGCGCAAAGTAGCTGCCGGAGCTGCCCTGCGAGATCATGCTGGGGTGAATTTCTTGTCTAATAGCGCTCCGCACACTCTCAACAATGGTCTCGAACTCCGCCTTGGACATGACACCCTCTTGGGGTACAGCGGTGCTCTCGGCGGTGACTGGACGAACACCCTCGGGAGGTTGAAAGACAGAGTAGTGCACCTCAAGCCGCTCTTCTTCGCCTGCCTGGTTCTTGCCTTTGCGCTTAAAGCGCGACGCAATCTCGTCAGCCCAGCGCTCGAGACGAGCATTGATGGCCTTTAGATCGACACCGGCGTTGCTGCCGACACGGTGACGGAACTTGGGCTGTGAGGATGAGGCCAGGGACTTGGGACTGGCCATGCCAGAGCGATGGCGCGGCTGCGTAACGTGGGCATATCGTGGTGCGGCTGCGGGCTGGAGAGAGGCGTAGGATTGGGAGAGGGGATCTTCGTCAGAGTCATCGCTAAAGTCATCAGCCTGTGCGAGGCGTTCATAGCCTGTTGTCGCGGGTCGTGATCGAGCCATATTGGCGACGGATGGGATGTGTCGGCGGACGGAGATACGGAGATACAAGGTGTGATGTTAACAGGCTGATGAGGCCATTCCCCTTCGTATCTAGATGCAAGTTTGTCGATGCGGGTAGGGATTCGTTTCCGCTATTGGATCGTGACGCGCGTTGTGTTGTCGTAGGGTGAAAGGGGGCAGATATGATTATAATCGTAGGTACATAGGTAGCCGGGTAGGTAGGCAGGCAGTCAAGAAGAAGATAGGTATATAAGAAGGTGAAAGATTGAGGAAGAAGCAGAAGCAGAAGGGCAGTAAGCCAACAGCAGGTATCGCGTTCTCGTCAGCAAGTGGCCGCCAAAAAGGAAGCTCGTTAGAATGACGATGCTCAGTTTGAGGTTGTCATGTTCTCCAGCTTGTGACAGGCCAAAAACAGCTCCACTCAGTGCAATCTAGAACTGATTGGTGGATACGTACCCCTGAAGACGGAGGCAGAGGGGACCCCCGGAACTGGAAGGGGTCATCTAAAAGCATGACAGTTAAGATCCATCGGACAAGGAATACCTAGGTATAGTAGATAGACTTTGTTGATGTTTGGCTGAGGAACGGAGGTAGTAAACCTTGCAGCATGATAAACAAACAAATGCGGATACTTTTTTCCTTTCATGCCCGTCAACAGCAATAAATCACTGCTCGGCGCCGGGGATGCCCCGTAGGGCCCGGAGCGGAACCCGGAGACTTGAGTCCGCCGAGATAGAGCGACTGGCCTATGGATCCGTCCCATCCCAACTCAAACTTCTAAAAACAAGGACGGAATAGGCAATCAGCAAATCACATTCACAGATTCCCATGTCATGTAGTTTCTTGCATGGCAGTAAGCGCTTTTTTTAAGTTTGAGGCGGCTTAGGAGCCATTCCATCGCCATGAGCGTTGGACAACGTCAGTAGAATGGCCTCGACTTTTACTGTACATTACACTGTCGAATGTTGGCAGCTCAAGCCTCCCGCATGAGTGTTACACAAGGTTTCTGACGGTTATCCCTTGCAAGACATTTGAAGGGAATCTAGGGAATCTTCAAGGGCGCCACTCGGAGCTGAACCAACGAAGGGGGGGGGGGTTGCATCTCTGATCGCGTGCAATGCAATGCAAACTACCATGTGGTGGAGGGATTCAATCCAAGCCCCCTACCCTAGTTGCTTGGGAAAATCACTGGGCAAACTGCTGATGATGACGGGTACAGTATTACTGTATTGTCCCACGTCTGAGCATGTTGGTTCATCCTGTCTGATTCACATATCTCCCGAGGCGGCGACAGTACGAGACAATGATTAACAGGCACAGAGGGCACCTGAGCACGTTTTTGTATGTACATGGAACTGATACGTTGGCTGGATACGTCATGATATGCGTCGTCGTGTTTCGTCAGTTCCAGGTTGGTGATGATCGTCTGGTGGTTATATATCTGAGTCTGGGGTAGGCTGTCGACCTTGGTAGCTTGGGTCTCTTTGCAGAGAGGGCTGTCTTGGGATGGCGCCATTGACATCAAACCTAAGATGACAAGGTAGAAACCCAGATTCTTCGAGAAACCCTCATGAGTACTGTAGCTATGCTACTGTAGCACCTGAATATCCAACGGTCTGCTCCGCACGGGGACGCAATACGACGCCTTGACACATTGCTCGGAGCTGACTTGGAGATTCTGCCCTTGAAGGTTCGATCTGGGGATAGTGGGCTAAGCAAGAGAGTTCAACGCCAGCAGCTGCCGATCAATTGTTACTGTACCTACAGAATGATTCACTCCCCGTTGCGATTTGCTCAGCACAGCCTCTCACTCAGGGGAACCGGTGAATGCTGTATGGCTAGCAGAGACAAGCGAGCAAAAGTGGGAAGAAAATAGACAAGCAGAGACCACTCCATCATATGATTTGACCAACTACTGGTTAAGTAAAACATGAGACGCCTGAACTGCTTCCATGCATGCATTGCAATGGAGGTCAAACAACGGGGGCCAAGCCCCCGGATGTCAATGCCGCACCCCTCCCTCACTCTGAATGGATCCCTCCCTTCAAGGTTCAATCCCTTTTGGCGCCCCCTTTACAGTACCTTACCTTACCTTACTGTAGCTTTGATGCAGGGCTGTAAATTACTAAGTAATTAGTAATA
>JAJJWO010000179.1:0-174534 GCA_021655895.1 Fusarium sp. NRRL 66739
TCTAGTGGCTAGTACAACAGTTTCATTACGAACATGTAAGCAAAAGGTCCCCTTGCCGTGGAAACGTCAAAGTTTTTAAAAAAGAAAAACACAGAAAAAAATAACCCGTCATTTTGCCCGCCCGTATTCGTCATATCCATACCCTACCCAAGTCATTGACGCATTAAGTCGTGATCAAGCCCTCCGTTTCCCGAGTCAGTTGCTCTTGTTGAAGAGACTCATCCGCAGCATCCCGCGGCCCTTGGGCTTCTGATGAAAGGAACTCTGCACGCTGGCAGGTCGCTGGTCAAAACTCTCGATGCTCTCCATGCGTGGCATGGGCTGTCGGGGCTGAGGTGGCGGGTGCTCCCGAACGAGCTCGCCGCGGAGGGCCCGGCCGACGTCCTGGTGCTGTCGCTCGTACTCATCGTGCTTGGACTTGGCCTCAACGAAGCGCTCCTCGGCCAGGCGACGTCGCTCCTGGAGAGCCTGCAATTCCTCGTCGAACTGATTTATCTGAGCCTGCTCCTCCTGCATGAGACGCGAGTACTCGTTGATCTTCTGCTCAAGCGGCTGAAGAACGCTCTTCTGGATGCTGGGGCTATTGAGGCGGTTGATGTGATCGCCGTTGCCGGGGACGGCTAGACGGTTTGGCGAAGGTGCACGACGCTGCTGGTGCTGCTCCGCGGCCATGGACTGAGAGACGCGGCTCTGCTGGGTGTTGGGGCCTGGTCTGGTGGGAGACTCGCCGTGAGGAGGCTGCCTGGACTGCTCCTCGGAAGCGCGACGCGACTGGCGCCTGTAACGAGCAGCATCTCTGGGGCCATTGGGCTGCTGCTGCTGCTGTTGCTGATGACCACCGTCCATTGGGCCGTTGGGATAAGAGGGAGGCATTTGCTGGCCCTGGGGTGCTCGAGGTCCGTTGATGTTGTTGTTGTTGTTTTGAGCTGGAGGTTGTCTGCGCTGACCAGCATTTCGAGGGACCTGGCCGACGGGAACGACACGCTTTAGCAACAAAGTTAGGTTAAGGAGCGGAACAAAGATTATGCTAGTTTCTGAACTACCGTAGCAACTGAACCTAGCACCGAGAAGGGGAGAGGAGAGGGGTTGGGGAACTTACCTGCTGCTGCTGCTGTGCTTGTGCGAGCATGGCATCCTGCAATGCCACGTCAGAAGTGGGAGAGCGCATTTCGGACTCTTCGCTCTGGAAGCGATAGTCGTCGAGCTGCTCGGGAGACTGAGGGCGTCTGTATCGCGGGCTCTGGCCGTTTCTGGCGGCGCGGGCAGCTTCACGGGCGTCGCGGGCGGTGCGCGGCTCAAAGCCCGGGTCTTCGAGGTTGTATCGGGGCTGGTTCGGAGCCGCCATTGTCGCCATGTTCTGGTGGGGGAAAAATTGTCTCGGGAATGACGGTCAAGAAACACACACTACCTAGAGAGAAGAAGAGGAGCGAGAGAGAGTGAGTGAGTCGGGAAGGAATGAGAGAAGAAAGTACAAGGCTCGAGTCTGGACCCGATTCATGTTTTAGCGGCAGAGGGAGAAACGCGATGGCTGGAAATGGGAGGCTGGGCGTAGAGAAGCCAAGTCGCCTTTTGATGCTGTTCCGTGGTTGGGTTGGAGGATGTTCCAGGGGGATCAAGGCACTGGACTTGGCCGCAGGGGGACCCAACCGCCTGAATTATCCGCGTTCCCACCTGCACGTGCTTGACCCGGTCTTTGTCCTGAGGCCCAAGGATGTTATGCAAGGCATTGGATTAACAAAAGGCTGGTTAATTGTTAATTGATTAGCCCCGTCGTCTCTGCCAGGGAACACAAGATGAAACGTGCCACAAAATGGCTCTAGTGTTTTGCCATTCGTCAATCGAGTCTAGCCAGCCGTTGACTTTATTTTATTCTCGCTCGCTTGTGCAGCCGCAACTCGGTAAGCAAAATTTTCCGCTTCGGATTTTCCGCTGCATCGCGACGGGCCGTCCCATCAGCATCATCATCCATTCCCTCACCGCCCATCAGCCCAACAGCATTTGGGCACTGCTCGTGCAGGGTAGATGCTGGCATCAGCCGACAGCAACTTGAAGCATCTCGTGAGTTGGCAGCAACTATGCCTTGAGCCAACATGACACAGAATGCTCCCCTACCAAACCTCCTTACCGTTATAATAACAACATCACCAACTCCGTCTGCCCCTTCAACTGAGCTCATTTCTTCAATCCTCGATTCTTTCCATCGTCATTGTCCACCATTGACAACCTGCAATGTCATCGTCGTCTTTGACGCCTTCGACCAGATAGTCCCTACAGCACGGCTCAAGAAGGGCCACGTCACACCTCAGCAAGCTGCCGATTTTGACGCCTACAAAAAGAATGTCAAGCATCTCATTTTAAAGCGTCATCACAATAATGCTGCGAATGTTGCGTTTACTCATCAAGATGCCACGGCAGAATACGGAAGTTCTCGTCATCCACAAAACGCCGTTGACTACACGATATCGCACACACTCGACAAAACAGTCACTTTCATAGAGCCTTCCAGGCGTCTGGGCTTTGGGCTGGCTGTCCGGTCCGCGCTGAGAATTGTCCAGACTCCCTATGTCTGGGTTCAGCAACATGACTGGGCCTTGGTAGCGGATCTTCCCATACAAGCTCTCATCGACATGATGCAATCCCACAACGCTGATGCAGAGGCACCGATAAAGTACGTCTGTTTATCTGCGGTGCGCATGCTCTCGTATGCTACCTCGGCAGATGTAATGCAGTTTCCAGCCCTCCGTGAGCTATCCTCTCGTCTTACTCGCGAGTATCGAGTGCCGTCATATCCTCACGCCAAGATTTCTTTAACCCCCATGTACTTTTGGCATGATAAACCGCATGTGGCGTCAACAGCTCACTACCTGGCTCGTGTGTTTCCGACTCGTCTCGCTATACTTCGCGGTGACTTTATCGAGGATAAAATCGGCCAGCGGGCTCGCGCCCAGATGAAGGACGGCCTGGTGAGTGCGCAGCAAAGCTCAACGGCTATGTGAGCAACGACAGCTAACATGGTATAGTGGGCGAAATGGGCTACTTGGCTTTACTACCCCGAGAACGGAAAACAACTGTGCTTGAGGCATCTCCAAGGAAGGACCTGGGAGGGGACAACTCGTCAAGCACACAAAGCTGCTATGTGGCGAGAGAAGAATGCCGCTGATAAGGTACCTGAGGGGACGGGACAGACTGAAGGACATGTTTGTGGACCTGGGGACGAATGAATAGATTTCATGATACCATGCTTTTCACAAAGATTCAAGAGAATAGTCAACCCGGCTTTTTAAAGAAATCCAAGGGTATTTACACCCATTCACAACATAGTAAACAGGTCTGAACAAATTGCATCGATTGATTGTCAGTGCCTATGAGAGTCACTGGCGGAGTAAACCAGTCTACAAAACGCGACAAACCAAAATTCCTGTTGATATAGGGTACGTCACCGTTGAAGAAAACAGCTGCTGTGTTATTCCTACTGGGCTGCCCTGACTTCGACTTATAGGGTATATTACATTGAGAATAGGGCTTCCCACATGAAGCATCATATAGAATTCCTGTGCAAAATTCATCACATATGGACCGGGAGAAGACAAACCTGACTCTACTGCTAGCCAGTGCCTGCAAGTCTTTTATTATAACTGAGCCTTTTTACCAATACTCCCGTTATGATGAATGGTCGGAACATATCATTTCAAACCAACCGTACTCTATTTCGCGGCAGTTCGCCGAATTTCTTCACAAAAAGCCGACATTTTCGATCGAATACGTCATTACGCATATCAAAAGCCTCACTGAGAGCTAAAACTCAGGTTAGAAATACACATAACCCAACATTTACTGGAGGTGCCGAGAAGATTGCCGAAGATGGTGCAGGTGGGGGATATATAACCCCTCATCAGTAACCGAACTACAAGAGCGGATCGTTTATCTGTCTTTTGAACGACACTCCGTTGCTTATCATATCAACCACAATGAAGTTCTCTACCTCAGTCTTGGTCATCTTCAATGCTGCTCTGGCAGTTGCTCAAAAGCTAGGCACGCCATCCTACGAACACCTCTACACCGTCAATGCGACGCTTGGCGAACGCTGGCAGATCGGCGACTATGGTCAAGGTAGCCGCGTCGTCATTCCCATCACCGGTGGCACGTTCAACGGCTCACGTCTTTCCGGGACCGTCACCAACCTAGGCGCCGACTGGGGTGTTACCGACACTAAGGGCATCTTCTTCCCCGATACGCGTTATAACTTGCGTACGCACGATGGGGTCGATATCTATGTCCAGACTAGTGGGCCGACACAGCCGGACGGTCGAACGCTGCTAAGGGGCCTGTTCCAGGTAGGGCATCCTGACTACCAGTGGTTGAATTACATCGTGGCAGTTGGGGTTCTGAAGCGGGCCCCTGAAGAGGCGAAAGGGAAGTACGTGGTTATTGATATGTGGCAGGTGAGTTATTGTCCTCGATAGTCAACAGACAAGTGGGACGACTGACCAGGAAATAGGTTGTTTTGCCAAAATGTGACTCTGCCGATTGCTAGGGCCAGTTGCACAGCGAGACGGGAGAGATGTCGAACCCTGACTCGCAATGGCCATTGAATGTAGTCGGTATTGCTATTGGTTAGGCGATCGATCGGACTATCTGGTCTAAGGATATAGACTACCGATTTCCAGGCTTCTGGGATGGGATTTATTTATGGTTATCTTATCTTACTCATATCCCAAGTAGGATAGATCAAGATATACAGTTTTAAACCCAGTTTTTGCCCACAATAAGATATCATGCCTGATACCTTAAAACACAGTTTCCATGCTCTGGGATGGGATGATAGGTAAAGTTTATATGCGAAATTTCGTAAATACGAGAGATCCACCAAGAAAAGGGCCAAAGATTAGATAGACGTTGGACTTGTACATGAGAAAAAGACTACTTGGAGAAACTACAATGTCTAGGGCACTGCTGCTTTCGAATCTTTTCACATTATGGCACATATGTATAGATAAGCGTGATACTCGTTCTATGAAGAATTGGAATACGTAAACCCCAACGCGACGAGTTCGAGACCCGCTGGACCCCGGATCCGAAATGAATTCCCCTCAAACTCTAATCTACAATCACCCGAAGCTAAAGGAACACGCATAAAGATCGACTGTATTAGGTATCTACGGAGCAGGCATGTTACTGCGTAGTATGTCGACGACTCCGCATTGGCAGTGGAACCTTGTATACATGACACGTGCACCACGGATAAAATACCCAGTTGGGCAGACCGAGGTTTTGAAGCATTTACCCCAGCCTATCTATCAACGTCCAAGCTGCCGTTTCAACTGCCGCGCTATAGCAGCACGGCCTTGGTTCTCCAATCAGGGAAGAGATCTGTTTCTGAGGAAGCAAGGAATAGTTACCTTGACACTTCACGCAGGGACCAATATATAATGCGGTTCTTGTACCTTCTTCCCCAGGTTCTTTTTGGCCTGAATCATGCTCAGTCCGAGTCTGGTAATCAGATAAACGACTATCTCCCTGGTACTTGTCCACCGTCAGACACGATGCGTGCCAACCTGTCAACCGTGCTGCTCTCGAGTCTGATCCAGGGACTCGGAGTCTGTATAGCTCCTACCAAAGACAGCAATGACTTTGCGGCCAAGTGCGCAGGCTTCAAGGACTCGCTTAAGCTGCCCAACACTACTGTCTGGTTCACCGAGCATGTCACCGCCGGCACCAACCTCACCTTTCCCGACAACCACCCAACATGCGACCCCAAGAGCCAGGTCGTCGACGTTGAGCTGTGCCGCGTGGCAATGAACGTCGAGACGGGCTCCAACTCAAGCTTGTCTTTCGAGGCCTGGCTGCCCTCCAACTGGACCGGTCGCTTCCTGAGCACTGGAAACGGCGGAATGGCTGGCTGCATCCAGTATGACGACGTGGCATATGGCACCAGCTTCGGCTTCGCTACTGTCGGCGCCAACAATGGCCACAACGGAACTTCAGCCCAGCCCATGTACAAGAACCCCGGCTCGGTTGAGGACTATGTCTACCGCTCCGTGCACACGGGTGTTGTTCTCGGAAAGCAGCTCACCGAGGACTTTTACGGCAAGAAACACACCAAGTCTTACTACCTAGGATGCTCGACCGGTGGACGTCAAGGGTGGAAGGAGGCGCAGGACTTCCCAGACGACTTTGACGGTATCGTTGCCGGTGCTCCGGCAATTCGCTTCAATGGTCTCCAGTCGCGCTCGGGGAGTTTCTATGGCTTCACGGGAGGCGCTGATGCGCCCACGTTCATTACCGCTGATGAATGGAATATGGTGTTTGACGATATGCTGGCTCAGTGTGACGAGCCTCTCGACGGCGTCAAGGATAATGTCATTGAGGATCCCAATCTTTGCGTGTACCGCCCGGAACGGCTCATCTGCACCGATGGAGAGAAAGACAACTGCTTGACTTCCAAGCAGATCGAGACGGTTCGCAACATCTTTTCTCCTCTGTATGGTGAAAACGGCACCTTTATCTATCCTTCGATGGCACCTGGCGCATCTGCTGGCCTCACCTTTACCGCTGCCAGCGGCAAGCCATTCCCCTACTCTACTGAGTGGTTCCAGTACGTCATCTGGGATGAACCCAGCTGGGATGCGGCGACGATCGGCCCCAAGGACTATGCCGAGACCGAAAAGGTGAACCCATACAACGTCCAGACATGGGAGGGCGACCTTTCCAAGTTCCGTGACCGCGGCTCCAAGATCCTACACTACCACGGTCTTGAAGACGGCGTCATCAGCCCCTTCATCTCCCAGGATTACTACAACCACGTCTCGCGAACCATGGGCCTCAACAACACCGAGCTCGATGAGTTCTACAGATTCTTCCGCATCAGTGGCTGTGGTCACTGCTCAGGCGGAGACGGCGCTTCGGTCATTGGAAACGAGATTGGAAACCTTGGTGGTAAGGAGCCGGACAACAACGTGCTCCTGGCTATCATAGAATGGGTCGAGAAGGGTGTTGCGCCAGACACTATCACTGGATATAAATTCGCGGCGAATGTGACTGGGCCACCGGAGATTGATTACCAGAGGAGGCACTGCAGATACCCTTACAGAAATGTCTGGGACCGCAAGGGAGATTGGAAGAACCCCGACAGCTGGAACTGCGAGCTGTGAGCATTTTGCTTTCTTGTGCATGATGTTGGTGTTGGTTAGCTTGTAACTATTGAGAAATAGAGGTTGCACTTGTATATAAGAATTGAACAAGAAGAAAAGTCGGAGGGCAAACTCAATCCCCCTCATTTTCCCCAACCTCCTCTCCACCATCTCCATCTTCTGTGGCATCTGATCTCCATATTCTCCAACAGATGTGAGTCTGCCAAGAGTTCACTAACTTCTAGAAGCTTGGAACACTGAGTGCCACTGGTCGTCCTTTGTTCTGTGTTGTTGACTTTGGGTAGATTCGCCTTATTGTCTAAATATGGGCACATGAACAAGATTACACAGGCCTCACCTCTTACTCACAAGACACTATTCTGAGATCTGACATGAACAGAGGACTCACATCATGCTTTGTTCTCATATCGACTTGAATCTATTCCTCCGGTGATGATTCCTTGATCATCACCCGTTGGTCGAGTGATGGGTCACGTCACACAACTCCACAAAATCACGAATTAATGTGTCAAAACACGCTATTTCTCGCGTAACGAAAACCTTGAACCTTTCTTATCAATACCACCAAGGTAATGCCGGCGTCTACTGTACGATAATTGAGTTTTGAGCTTAAACTCTTGGCTCGTCTAAGTTAGCCACAGAAAAATACCATATTTTTTTGCCCCAAACGAGAAGACAACAGAGCTTCAGCTTCAGCCTGAGCCTCAAATACACCACAGTTCATGCCACAGAGACATAAAGAGTCGAAATAAACTCTGGTATCAAGTCCCTTATCATTTCTATCCGTCGACAGTCCCACCAAACTCCCGTGGCTAGCCATACATACATACTCTATGCAAAGATCGCTGACCCATAACGTAAAAATCTGCATCCGACACGATCCATCACGCCCCCTTGTTCATAATTCTGGGACCGCATCCGCAACAATGAATTCTATGACTTGATAGTCTTTGGAGATTTGCTAACTTTTACATGAAAGACTCGCGTTCCCCCATGGGGCTCCACGAGGTATCGCTCGCCTTGGGATGGGATAACGAGACTTTTTGCATCTCCCGATACTGGATCACATGGTCTTGGCAGATGTATATAAATAAACCCTCCAAGCACCAGTAAAGTTATACTTTCTGCACTTCGTCAACTCTACCACCGTGTCCTCTTGTACCTCCCCTCGTGTAGTCCGTTTATTTCCATTCTTCCTTTTGCAAATAATGACGGCCGAGGACAAGACGACCAAGGCACAGCCCGATATGGCTCTACACCCTGAGCAGCAGCGTCCTGCCTCGGTGCGGCAGGTCACCGACAGTGACGAGATCAACAATGTCACCGACGGAGGTGACGACCTGAGCACAAAGGAGCAGTCCGACGAGCCAGCGACAAATATCTTCAACCAAGGCGGCAAAAACTACAGAACCCTCGGCAAATGGGACACCGTCTTCGTCCTCATCACCAACCAAGTCGGTCTAGGCGTCTTGTCCTTACCAGGCTGCCTCCAAGTCCTCGGCGTCGTCCCCGGCATCATCGCCATCATCGGCCTCGGCTCCCTCTCTGCCTATACTGCCTATGAACTGCTGCAGTTCTACCGACGGTACCCTCATGTCGTCAATGTGGTTGATATGTGCGGTATCATCGGTGGTAGGCCTCTCGAGATCATCGCAGGCATCGGCTTGATGATCAAGGTTATGATGACTTGCGCGTCTGCGAGCGTGACGTTATCTGTTGCATTCAACACCCTCAGCAACCACTCCCTTTGCACCGTCAGCTTTATCGCTATCGCCGTTGTCGCTTCCTGGGTCCTCTGTCTACCCCGAACTGTCAAATTCGTCTCGCAGTCCGGTATTCCGTCTACAATAAGCATCATGTCGGCCGCACTTGTGGTCATGATTAGCTTGGGTGTTTCTCAACCTGGAAGAGCGCCCCCAGGATGGGAAAGGGAAATCCAGATCGTCGGTAACCCTACTTTCCGTCAAGGTCTCAACGCGTGTCTCAAGATCTGCTACGCATACGCTGGCAATATCAGCTTTGTTTCGTATATGGCTGAAATGAAAAACCCGAGCAGGGATTTCCCCATGGCCTTAGCCTGCCTCGAAGTCTTCTCTATTACGTTGTACACCATCGTCGCCGTCGTTATCTATTGCCTCGCAGGCGACTACACCACTTCCCCTGCACTTGGGTCTGCACCCACAATCCCCGCCAAGGTAGCCTACGGAATCGTGCTGCCGTGTGTGTTTGCAACGGCTATGGCATTTGGGCATACCGGAATCAAGTATATCTACGTTGTTGCCATGCGAGGCCTCAAGTCGACGCATCAGATCACTGATAGAAGTGTCAAGTCATGGAGCGTCTGGGTGGCCTGCGTAACACTATATTGGGTCGTTGTGTTCATCATTTCCAACGCCATTCCTATCTTCGATTCTATCCTTTCCATCTCTTCCGCCACTACCATCGCCTGGTTTACTTTCGGATTCAGTGCCATGTTCTGGTTCCATCTGAACAAGGGCCAATACACCAAGAACAGGACCAAGATGGCCCTCGTTGTCGTAAACAGCCTGCTTATCATCCAGTCGCTGTTTATGAACGGTGGTGGCTTATGGTCATCTATCACCGAATTAATCAACATTTTTGAGAACGACAGCAGCTCTGTTCGCGGCGCATTCTCATGCGGCGATAACTCTGCGGTTTAAAAAGGCAGTGTGGTCTTGGGGACTTATGAGATAGACTGAAATAGAGTGAATGAATGACCTGATGATGATGATGACTTGAAGCCCTCCCAACATTTGTGACTGGTTTCTCTGCCGCTTTGGTTATAGCATATCTTAGAGTCCTCCTGATCGAGCGAGTGACAACAGTGAATCTCTGTGCCGTACGCGAAACTGATAAAACCATCCACCTAAAACAAAGCATTGATCCATTTTTTTTTAAAGGCTTCTGACAATGCTTGTGCGAGTGGTGAGGGGATGACTTTTGATGCTAAGTATTTGCCAAATTTGGTAAGCGTGATCATCCCCCAGCGTGGTTTTCAGATGTTGCTAGTTGACTTCCAGAAAGAGAAAGAAACTAGGCCAGCGATAAGTTACCAAAGGAAGATACATTCTGATAGGCTTCGCGTACCAAGCTGTTTCTGGGAACTAGAAGGAGACATGATGAGAAAGGAAGGTGAAAAAGGTGATATCTATAATTCTGTATTCGAAACTGCAGACTGAACGGCGAAGGGCACAAGAATAAATAGCTAGGGATATCCCAAAATAAAGTCAAATATCGTCGTATCACTTTATCACTCCTAACTTGAACTTGGCCCAATCATCTTCTAACATGCAATACTCATTTTCCCACTTGACGATAATTTCCTATGCCCTTTTAGTATCTCCATGCCAAGCTGCCACTATACCAACCAAAGGCACCTGTAGAAAGACAAAGGTTGCTATCCTTGGTGCTGGAGTAGCGGGCATCACGGCAGCTCAGACATTATCCAATGCCTCAATTCACGACTTTGTGATAATTGAGCACAACGACTATATCGGAGGCCGCGTCAAACACACCAATTTCGGGTCAATGCCCGATGGCTCACCTCTAACTATTGAGCTCGGGGGGAATTGGATAGAAGGCCTTGAGAATACATCTGGAGAAGAAAACCCCATTTGGCGTCTTTCTCAAAAGCACAAAGTCAGAAACACGTATTCAAACACAAGTGAAATCCTTACCTATGACGAAACTGGGCCAGTGGACTACACGGACTTGATCGATCTTTTCGACAAAAAGTTCGAGATTGCTCAGCAGGACGCTGGTTACATATTGACTGAAAATCTCCAAGATACCTCAACACGAGCCGGCCTCAGCTTGGCCGGCTGGAAACCGAAAAGGGATATGAAGATGGCCGCAGTCGATTGGTGGGGATGGGACTTTGAGACTGCTTGGCCTCCAGAGCAAAGCGGCTTTCGATACGGCGTTGCTGGAAATAACGCCACGTTCAAGCATTTCAGCGACGAGACAAATCTCGTGGTTGATAAACGAGGCTACAATGCTTGGATCACAGGAGAGGCACGGGAGTTCTTGCAAGAGAATGACCCCAGAATACGTTTCAACACGACAGTCAAGAGAATTCACTACAACAGCAGAGGAGTCGAAATTGAGACTAGCAACGGCTGTGTCGAAGCAGAATATACTATCTGCACCTTTTCCCTCGGCGTCTTGCAAAACAACGCCGTCGACTTCCAACCTACTCTTCCTCGATGGAAAAGGGAAGCGATCGAGCAATTCCAGATGGGAACATACACCAAAATCTTCATGCAGTTCAATGAAACCTTTTGGCCTGATAATTTGCAGTATCTTCTTTATGCTGACCCCGAGGAGCGCGGTTATTATCCGTTATTCCAGTCACTTAGTGTCCCTGGCTTCATTGAGGATTCAAACGTCCTGTTTGGTACTGTGGTAGCGCAACAGGCCTACCAGGTTGAGCAACAGTCTGACGAAAAGACCAAGGACGAGATAATGGAGGTGCTACGTCTGATGTTTCCCGATAAGAATGTTCCCGAGCCCACGGCTTTCATGTACCCTCGCTGGAGCACAGAGGAGTAAGTGGTCGATCGTTATCTCACGGGATCAACTAAGTAAGAATGCTCAGGTGGTCGTATGGCTCGTATAGTAACTGGCCAGTTGGTATGACTCTCGAGAAGCACCAGAATCTGAGAGCCAACGTTGGCCGACTGTGGTTCGCTGGTGAGGCTAATTCGGCCGAGTTCTTCGGGTATCTGCAGGGGGCCTACTTGGAGGGGCAAGAAACGGGAGAGCGCATTGCGAGGATTCTCAATGGTAAAGAGTCGGAAAAGTCGCAGCAAATGAAGAAATACAAGGTCCTACATGGTACGACGGAGGCAGATGAGTATGACGGTGCTAATGGGTGGTCAACGCCTCTGAGTGACAGGAGATAGGACAGTTCGCTGGTTCCGTCACGGATATTGATACTTATTGGTCGCCCGTTTCCACGTCCATAGGCAGGCTTCTGAGCCTCATAGCATTTCCAAACTGGTGTCTATGAATACATAAACCTCTGTTATCCGTATCTCTACCAAGTTAGCCTGATGCGCACTATCTTTAGTCATGCTGACCGTGTGTATTCATGGCTAGGTCAAGGCTCTCTGAGAACAGACATGGCAATGGACTTTGCCTCTCGTTTGGGACCCCGAGTCATTGAATTCGGAATTCCCTGGTTCAGTACACAGGAGGAGATTCGCCATATCATCAACAGGCATTTGCTCTCCACTAGCAAGCAAGACGATACTCAAGGTGCCCTCTTCAGCCTCGACCATACCTCTTACAAGTTGGCTTCCTTTGTTTTCAATCTCCTTCACGAGCCAGGTCTCCAGAACCACAAACTAAGTGAAGATTCACTACTATCCGGATTCGAAAACCTTATGCAACGAGAGTACTGGCAACGCATCTGGATCAATCAGGAAGTTGCACTAGCCAACGAGATCATCATCTTGTGTGTAACCAAGAATTGTGTTCTTTGTCAAAGTAAGAAACTGCGTCGCCACGTCAGTCAAGATAGTGTGTAACCAAGAGCGTGCAATTGGACTTCCTTGAAAGAACCCTCAAGGCAGTGCATACCTTTAATTGCGATTATGGCTCCCTGATACCTAGCCTGCATCCTGCCATCCAAAACCTTCATAGGAATGCCTACCTCAACCTTCCATTGATCACGCGCCGTCTCCATCACCGCGGAGAGGATATACTCTTGGGTTATTGACTGGAGAGACATTGGGAAAGGGGGCTCGGCCACAATTCCTATTCACTATACTGCAGGCTTCAACGCCGCGGGCAACGTTGCAGTCTGACGCCAGGTGAAACAGCAGCTGCCAAGCTTATGAAACTTACCGAAGAGCTTCAACGCTATGCCTTCTCTATAAAGTGTGGACGTACTCTCTTCAAGACTACGAAGAACATGCTTGGTCTGGGTCATACGGCGGTGCTACCTGGGGACATGGTGATCCTATTGTGGGGAGTTCGATCACCTGTTATTCTCCGGCCGAGGGATAGTGGCGGGTTTACGTTTGTTAGAGATGCATATGTGGATGGGATTATATATGTCGAGTTTCTTGAGACAAATCCCGTTTACGACAAATATGTTATATGCTGATATTTCCTGTACTTGGCAACAAGCACTTTGCTAAATCAAGGCATTTTTCACTCCATACCTTGGGTACATGTGGTGATGAGCGAAAACGGTATGGATTGATAAAAATAGAAGCTAACAAACAAGCCACGAGCGTTAGCCGCTTGCAGCTTAGAAATTCCATGGCGCTGGATCTGCATCAGTCAGGGGTGTGAGAGTTCCGGGACTAGACGGGATCATCTTTTACGAGTGATGAACTCATCCCTTATGGCCAATTAAAAGGATTTTGAATGTTTATCTCGTTTTTCACCAACAGTAAAGCAAGTAGTGGAGTTGGGTAGTTCGAAGTACAATGATAGAAGAGTGAAGACATGAGTATTAATACAAGTCAACACCTCAGCCAGAAGCATGACGGGCTTAGCATTTGACTACGTTCAAAGCTCCCGAGCTCTAGATCTCTACTACAACACGTACTATTGAGCGAAAGTCGTCGGCATGGCTCTCGTCTCGATGATGGTGACGTTAATTAGGTTGGAGCTGGAATGTAGAGGCGTTGCCTTGGCATTTGAACGGCTCTTGCCGCTATATTTTGACGAGAACATGCTTAGTCTTTGGCATGAGTAATATCCCTGAAATACCAGGGCCATGTCGTCACAAATAACGTTGATCTAGACAGTCGCTGCGCCCTGAGGTCCCCGGATGCGTTACTAGTGGGAAACCTTGGAGGCAAAGCGTGGGATAATACGATTGCTCATATCACGGGTTCGTTTATGTCATTCGATTCCAATTTTTCAAAGACGTCCTGCGTCTTTTTGTGTTGATTCTTGTCTATTCACTCCAACCACAAGCTCTGTTCTTCTCGACTCCAACGGTTTTCGTTGGCCAAGACAATGACACCGATGTGGCGCGGTATACGAAATGCTGAACGCGTTGAGGCAGAGCCTATCTACACCGCTGAAGACGCACTGGTGATTGTATGTTTGATCTCCAAGGCCTACGATGACTCTCTGCTAAACCTTCACAGGTTTGCGCTGCGTTGTCGCTATACAACGGCATCGAGCTATTATCTCTCATCTTCATCACATTCAAGCGGCGCGCGGGCCTCTACTTTTGGAGTATCCTATTGACGTCGTTTGGTCTTTTCCCATACTGCATCGGCTGGTTGATAGTCTATTTCGACCCCACGCGCGATTTCATAGGCATGATTATCGACACCATCGGCTGGGTTCTAGTTGTCACTGGTCAATCTGTCGTCTTGTACTCTCGGCTACATTTAGTCATTACGGACACCAAGGTTCTTCGAGCTGTTCTCGTCATGATATTCACTAATGGAATCATATGGGTGAGTTGAGCCCTTCACTCACCATTTGGTACAGAAACTAAGAGGTGCCGCAGCACACGAGTATTACAGTCCTAGTATTTGGGTCAGACTATAGCCCTAATCAAAACAAACGAGGCTTCAATGCCGCATTCAACGTCCTCGAAAAAGTCCAGATGGTCTGCTTCTGCTTACAGGAACTCGTCATCTGCGCCTTATACATCTGGAAGACGAGCGAGATCCTCAAGACGTCTTTCGGCAACTCACGACGCGTTCTGTGGAAGCTACTCGCGATCAACGTCGCCATCGTTATCATGAACGTTGGTCTTCTCGCCATCGACTTTCTGAATTATTACACTTGGGAGCAGTGCATCAAAGTGGTCACGTACTCAGTCAAGCTCAAGCTCGAATTTGCCGTCCTTAGCCAGCTCATTAACTTTATCAGAAGCCGCAACGGGACGCAAACAAGGTCAAATCTCGATTATGGAAACACAGCAGCCTCCATGCAACTATCTACCGTTCCCAAAAGCAGCATGAAGTACGCCGGCAACACAACAGATCCGTTGTCACACCAAAACGCCCGAACAAGTACATATGTTTCAGCTTCAAGGGCGGTTCCAGAGGATACTGGCAGCGATAGGATACACGTTGTTAGACAGGTTGATGTGGAGAGCCTATCTGCATATCCGAGAGATGATCAAAGTACCGATGAGCTATGCGGTAACACAATTGGAGTTGCAAGGTCTACAGACAAAAGACAGTATCAGACAAATAAGTCTGTATTTGATTATAGTTAATCTACATCTGTCGTTCAAAGGGAGGTCACTCCCACAACAGCAGAGAACGCAAATGACATGATCTGATGGATTTCCATTGCTTTATGTAGTCTAGCATATTGACTACCGCTATTAAAAGCGTGAAAGCTTAGTGAATCGGGAACATCACACCTGCTTTGGGCAGGGGGCTCAATTGTTCGGTTGAAGACAAGGCATATTGCCAAGTTCTCACCGGTGGCCAGTCTCCCTTTTGATGTGTCGTGGGTCGTTACCACAGGAAGTTGCGCAGCTATGGACAAGTCATAGAACAGACAGGGTCACAAGTGCTTCAAGTATGATGGAGTGAGATCACACAACATAGCACAGCCACTGCAAGGTGCCTCACGTTATACACAGCCTGATATTTCCGAATACATAAGCACAATCCTCCCCTCTCTCAAACTTCTCTTTTGTGATCTACAGTCGCTGCAATGGATCCCACGTCCTTGGCCTTTGGCGTTGTGTCGCTGGCGATGCAGCTCGTCCAAGTTACGGGGGCTATCAAGACCATGATCTCGACCTACAAATCAGCAGCGAAAGAACTCAACGACCTCTGCGAAAGGCTAGATGATATTGAGATAATCTGCTGCTCCCTTGAAGAAAGCTTGTCCAATGTTGATAATGCAGCACAAAACCACCAGGAAGCAGTCCTTCTCAAGCGGCTACACCGCGTCGTTCAAACATGCTTTGACAAAGTCTCGGAAATCCATGATGTTATCAACAAAATATCCTTGAAATACAGAAAAGGGCGCAACCCGTTGAAGACCTTGGGCTCCTTGTTCTTGCAGTACAAAGACAGCATCCGTATTTGTACTGAGGGTTTGGATCGATCGTTGGGCTCCCTCCACTTGCACATTACAGCAAATATGTGGTAGGTACTTTTAAGTCACCAAAATTCATCTTCTGACTTTCCAGGCTCATGAGCAGAAAGCCGACCTGCGTGCCACACCAATCTCACTCTTCGATCTCCTCGGCACCAGTCATTGCACAGCCCTCATCGGGCGCAACTGTCCCGTCACACTACGAGTTCCGCCAATCAAGACACAAGTCGGAAACCGTTGGATCCTGGAAACAAGAGTGGGCTGCGTTGGGGTTTCTACAAATGACGAAAAGACGAACAATTGCAACCACAACAGACGCGGAGCCTTTGGTAACCCAGCACGACTCAACCTTGACATTTGGTTCCCCATTGTTTGGCTTGTATATCCAGCTATCGATGCGGCATGGAGCTCTTGCCCCGTTTTCTGTGACTATGCAGGTACCGCGTATTGTATCTGTCTTTAAAGGACCAAACGACTTGGGTTTGAGAATTACTCAACTATTCTCAGAAGACGACATTCAAGGCGTTCAGAAGCTAATTAAAGATGGCCTCTTGACCTTCGACGCAATAGTTACTTGGCACAGCTATGATCCAGACAACGAGATGTCCTTAGTGGGTGTAAGCATTCTCAATGAGCAGACAGATAGCTTCACTTACACACTCTCAGCTAGCTGTGACTTTGAAGTGTGAACATATCCTCATGTTTCTATTGCAACAGATACCAGACTTGAACCAAGGGTATGCTTAAACGAAAAGTAAAAACGCCTGGTTGTTTGTGCTGACTGACAGCTCAAGATTTCATCTGCCTATTATCTCCTCTTATTACACAATAGCCAGCTACGGCAATCAAATGCGCGCTGTTCTGCAATACATTCGCTCACGTAGAGAACACCTTACGTTCCGGGAATTTGGCCAACTGGTGACAAGCATCACAAACCCCCATTTCACTAGATCTTGCATCGAAGCCTGTAAGCATTACTTTGCTGAAGACTGCCGTTCTTTTAACATTTGCACATGGCAACATGTTGTTAGTACTTTTAGCTGCTGTCAGCCTATGGACAAGGACCATCTGTTGGGATGGGCGAGCGTAGTGGCAGATGCCGTTGGCCGAGGTTTGGATATCCTTGAACACCCATCTGGCTGGAATCCTCTCTGTCAAATTCTGTCCAGCCAGGATAGTACGGAGGACGCATTGACGAGTATACACCTCTGGATTGACATGCTAGAGCTGGCCGGAGTCGATACGGAACAGTATCTACAAATTGAGACTGAACGCTGTTTAGTCACCTGGAACGAAGGTGCGAGATTCTCAAACTTTCGACATGTTATTTATGTGGAAAACTCAAAGGGCAGACGGTTCCCATGTTGGACCGAGGTGATTGACGACACATGCCCTATTCGAGAACTTCTGTTGGAGTATCCACACCTCAAGGACCCCAGTACCTTTGTTGACAATGAGCCCTGGGGGCTTGAGGAATGTATCGAGCGACGAGGTCAGCCCGATAAATCTTGGGTAG
The DNA here is from genome assembly GCA_021655895.1 of Fusarium sp. NRRL 66739. Taxonomy (NCBI): domain Eukaryota; kingdom Fungi; phylum Ascomycota; class Sordariomycetes; order Hypocreales; family Nectriaceae; genus Fusarium; species Fusarium sp. NRRL 66739. Next base: position 17,731 of record JAJJWO010000179.1, read on the forward strand.
GAATGTCGTGGCCAATCGAACAGCCTCTCCGACGAGATCTCGGATCGCATTGGGATATGTTAAGAAGCCAGGATTGCAAGGCCATAATAGAGTTGAGAAAGGATGCATGTCGACGAATGGAGGCTCGTTTTGAACGGAAGCAAATGCGCAAAAAGCAGAAATCTGAGTTTAAAGGGAGGTCTGGAAAACGTCTGTCAATGCCGGGAGCTTGGTTGGACGATGCGTGACGGGAATGATGAATCCTTGAAATCAAGCTGCCACATATGGTCTAGGGGATACCATCTTGAGCATAAGAATGAAGTTTGTGAAAGCCTTGATAGTTCTAAGTTGTAGGTGATGTGAGCTAGAGCACCATACAGGGGAAACCCTGCTCGGCCAACAGTCATCAACGGGAGTATCTGGAAGGGTTTGGCAGAAAAGCTCAGATTATTTGACAAGTGTATAGCTATGATACACCAATGGAAAAATGGTTTATTCAGAATATGTTTTAGGCACTCTGAATCAAAAGAATCACTGATGGTCTTATAGTTCTGACACCGAAATAACATTGGGATGCGTTTAAGTGATCAGTAAGACAGCGACACTACCAAAAGCAGAATACTAGTCAATCACTCATATCAAGTAGTTGTTTCCAGCCGACCACTTCCAGCCCAAAACTTATTAATAAGCTGGTTCTCGCTACAAAGGGTGGCCTGAGCTGGGTAAAACAAACTTCTTCTCCTCTTATATATCACTTAAGATCCTCATATATATGCTAATTACTTTGCAGAATGTGCTGGGCATCACTTCGCACCCATAAGTGCGGTGGATGCTTCAAAATCCTCAAGACTGAATCAGTTGTGGATCGAAAGTGCGAGGGAATGACAAAGAAGAAGAAGTGTGACACATTTCCACCTCTCAACAGGACTACTACAGTCACTGAGGATTGGAGAAACTGCGAAGGGTGCGTGGAAGAACATCGCAAGAAAAGAGAGGATATATAAAAGCGGAAAATAAGTGCTATACATCGAGTGCCAAATGATATATATCAAGCAGTTAATTATCACGTCTCTCACTAGTCGGAGTCTGTCTGATCATGTGGCTTTCGTTTATGCTTCCAAATCTTAAACCCAATAGTGAAAATCAATCCAAGAACAGAGCAACTAGCGGAAACTGCAATCCCAATGATGCTTCCAGTCGAAAGCCCGCCTGAGCCAGAGTCATGTGACGAATTCGAATCTGTAGGATTGGCTTGTTAACAATTGATGTTTGTCCAGACGATAGAAAGATAGCATCCTACCATGTGTGGCCGTTGACGACGATATTTGGTCAGCTGTTTTGGACACGTAGATCGTTGGCTCTCCCATGTCTTCAGTCGTGGTAGGAGTACAGGTTCGCTGATCAAACACAAACCCTGTTTTCGGGAAATGATGGCATTCCGAGCCTGCTGGGCACCACGTCACTGTAGTTTCATAGTCACAACACGCAGAATCGGCCGGTATACATGCTGCGACATCTTCATAGCTGCCATAGCAGCAGGTAAAGCTGTCTGCACAAGTTGTCGTGTATATATCACGACTTAATCCTATACCAAAGATAAGCTATCAAAACAAATCACTCGGGATGGAAACACTTTACCTCGCAGATAGCCAGTACACACATCATTGCGTTTGACAAGAGTACGGACCCTGGTTTCTATTTCCTGCCTGCGCTCTATAACCAGGCGGACAGCGTCAATTCCGCCAGCCCATTGTAATCCTAGGAGGATAAACCAAAGCAAAGCCATTTCATAGTTTACTCGGTTGCCAATCAGCAACAAGTGAGGAGAAGCTGCAGAGATCTGGTGTGATTAAAATGAGCCCGTTAATTTCCAAATAGGTGTGGCTTGGTGATATTTATACGGCAGGCCACCTGGCTCTCCGAAGTCTCACGGAACTCTACCTGGTTTTGCAGCATGGCTTGGTTTAACAATGAACTTCATGTGCCACCATCTCCACAACCACGCGGCTACACCACTCACAAGACAAGTATTACGCCATATATAAATCTAGCCCATGTAGTTGAAATCTCTGATGGCTTAGGTAGTCTATATGGAGGTTTTGGATGGCTCTACAGGAAACAGACGATGGAAATTTTTACAAAAAGCTATCTATCTCAGCCGGCAAATTGGGCAGTAAGTTTCGACTTGCTGTCTAGCCTGTGGTCTCAATGATTATCTCTGGTCACTTTTAGGTGCTTGAAAAGCTCTGTGGCGTCAACTTATTTCAGGTGTGGTATAGTGAGGTTTGGGAAAGCGTGTCTTATTCATGTGGTGGCTTGACTGATCACAGCTGAGTATCAAGTCTAGACCATTGGTTCAACTACGCCATGCCATAATTATAATAAGGTCTAGCCACGTTAAGTAGCAACTGGTCTAGACGTGGATACTTCTATGTTTGTAAAGGAATGGCTTCGCAACAAAGGAATGACGACCCTGGATCAGATTTCTCAATGCCCACTTATGGAATATTTAAGCTCTCCAGACGGATATATAAATAATTCCTTTAGGGCCACAGTAGCACTTATATGATGTAGAACTTGGAATGTCGTTTTACCAAATCTTTATTGTTTGAACAACAATTTCAGTGTCGTGGGCTCTTGTTTCATCCAACACATTTTCACGGTGACAAGATCTTGTATGTTGATAAGCAGCCTAGTTGAAAGTGCTAACAATAATTCTTCTACCACTCAATACTCGAGTTTTCGTCGCTACTTGTGAAGCCTGAAGTTCTTGAGATGCCGCTACTCGATTTCTTCTTTCCTCCCTTGACCTTTGGCAATGTGATATGTCGAAACACCTCGCGTCCGAGTTGACTGTATAGTGGCAAAACGCCCCCCGACTCAATCAGAGTCTCTTCAATATCCGATTACTGGGTAGGGAAATATGCCACTATATCCTTCGATGTGAATAGTCTTATTGTCTTTGTTGATTGAGATGACAGAGTCTTCTTTGGCCAGCTCGTAAAATCCTGGGTCCTGAATCTTGATGTTGAAAAGGCCCATGTTCAACTGGTTTCTCTCGTCTGAACATTGTTAGTTACTCTCCGTCACACCAGGATAGGATAACCTACAAATGAATGCAAATCCCTTCGCAATGACCGCCTCAACCCCGGCTCCTTGCAGAGCCCGTACAGCATCTTCTCGAGATGATCCACTGCCAAAGCCATGTTCGGCAACACTATTGAGTGTTAGTCTATCGTACGAGTCTGATGAAGGGGAATCATACATGATGCGTGACCCTGAGTTGGCCTTGTCCCTGAACTCTGGACGGAAGTACTGGAAGCAATGACTTCCCAAGTCAGCGTTGTCAACTCCAGGCATGAATTCGGCGGGGATGATGGCATCGCTATCGCAGTCAGTATCTCCAGCTTTGATGTGAGACTACAGGTATTGGGATATCGGCTTACGTATCAACATTCTCCGCAAACCGCTGGACCCTGGAGCGCATAACCCTTGAGCCTGTTGGTGTTTGGGGAGGACCAGTCTCGGAGGCGCTCGCACCATTGAGAAGGTTCGGTATCGAGCCTGAAACCTCTGGGTTTGGGTCGCTGATAGTCAGCTCAGGCTCTAAGCCAGTCGATCGGTTGCTTTTGATGAGTCGCTCCAGCTTCGCACCGTCCAGCTGATCCAGCAAGAACCGAGGGTCCGTCACCGCCATGTCGAAGCTAGATGCAGCGACAGCAGCGGCGCAAGTAATGTTACCGAAACTTCCCTTGCCCATTCGGTTCCGGAAGTTCCGGTTTTGAGAAGACAGCCAGACCTCTCCCTCGCCAGCCACGTCAACATCGTTGATTCCAACGCAGTAGGAGCAGCCAGGAGCTCCAACTTCGAATCCTGCCTGCTTGTAGATGTCCAATAGCCCGTCCTTCTCTAGACGCTTGATGATGATCAAACTTCCTGGGGTGACCCGGCGTTTCCCAGAAGGAACTGGTCGCATGCCTGCGTGAAGACCGGCCTCAAGTACTAGAGCGCCGACAATTAGGTCTTCTTCGGTAGTGGTACAAGCACCAATGAAGCACCCGTCTAGCTTCATTCCAGCCTTGTCCGGGATTGGAACAACATCATCGGGATTTGGAAAAAGTGCCATGGTCAAACTGACTTGGGACAGATCAATGGTCCTTTCTTCAGCGTATATAGCACCAAAGCCGACGGCAAAAGCACCCATGCTTCCTGCCGAGCAGGTATGTGAATCACTGCCGACAACAATACGGCCAGGCTGTGCTCGTTCGCGGGTGAAGTCGGTGTGCATAATGCTAGTGTTGGCTGGCAGAAAGTCGATAATCTTGGCTTCACGACGGAAACGCTCTGCCTTTGCCATGAGACCCTTTTGTCGAGGAAGATGGTTTGTGCGCGGATCTACTGTATGATCGACAGCAAGCCATAAACGATCGTTGCGAAATGGACGAGGTCTTCCCATTTGATCGTATGTCTTTTCCATTCCACCCCACAGAAGCTCTGAGGTAATGGTCCAATCGACTTTGACACATATCATGTCTCCAGTCTCAACATGAGGTTTGGTGAGGCCAACACCTGCGTGGGTCATGATCTTCTCAATGACACCCATTGGTCGTGGCTTGGAGGTGACATCTGATATCTCGGATATGGGCGAAGATGGCTGAGATATTGGCGGGTTTGCGGCATCGATTGAGTTTAGAGCCTCAAGATAATAATCGAAGTTATGAAGAAGAACATCCATAAACTCGCCTGCTGTTGCCGTACCGCCAAGGTCTGTTGTTCTTGTGTCTGAGCCTACCTGGTCGATCGGGTCCATGGTGCGACGGACAGCCTTTGCTAAAGCTTTAGCTTCAGCTTTGAGTCCGAGAGACAGCTCAAGCATCAAGCCGACGGCGTGTATTATTCCGAGAGGATTCTTGAGTTTATCCTTGGGCTTGAGGTTGAATGGCTCAAATATCCCTGATGCTGTAGTTGGACCGTGTCGGTAGATAGATGGCACAGCTGCAGAAGCCAGGATATCTGGAGACCTAAGGATACCACAAGCCTGGTCAGACAGAATATCGCCAAACATATTCTCGAATAGAATGATGCCGTTTAAGCTCAGAGGATCGGCCGCGAGAATTATGGATGCTGTGTCAACCAGGACATGATCCAGTCTGACCTGAGGAAACTCGTTCTTGAAGACCTCTGTAACAACAGATCTCCAGAGCCGCGAGGTAGCCATGAAATTGGCCTTGTCAATAGAGTGAACCGGCTTTGGTGGCGTGGATTGCATGGCATATGTTCCCGCTAGCCTCGCCAACTTCTCGATGGTTGGACGGGAATATTCAGTAGTGTCGTATGCTTGGCCATCTTGACCGGCTTCCTCTCTGCGACCATAGTAAACGCCACTCGTAAGATCGCGGAAGAACGTGATATCAAGTTCTTCAACCAAGTTTGGCTTGTAGGAGCTCAACTGTGCCAGCCGGGCCGATGGAAACTTGACTGGTCTGATGTTTGCACAGGCTCCCATTTCTTGTCGAAGCGCTAGCAGGCCCTTTTCTGGCTCGATGCCATACTTGGGGTCGCCGCAAGCGCACACGATTGTGGCATCAGATTGGCGACAAGCGTCTCGTGTGGATATTGGCAAAGCACTCTGGTTCCCAGCCGCGAGTGCTACGCCTCCAAATTCGTGTTTAGATATCTTGAAGGAGGCGTCCGGGCGGATCTGTTGGATCAAGTTCAATGTTCTCTCGGCGTATGTGGCCAGTTGCGGGCCATGGGCATCGCCTGGAAGAAGGGCTATCCGGAACGGTAGTTGGTTGTTGATCAAAGGCATGTTGATAGTTGGTAACGGACAAGTTCTATTTTCTGCGTCATGTATTAATATTACAAGTAATAACAATGGCTTAAGTAGGCACAGATTAGCACTTTATCAGACGAGACCTTTCGAACCACTGTTGACCTTTGCCTATCACTTCAGATGGTGGTGAGCGGTCCGCCATTACCCGGGACTTGGCGCGCCCTCCCGTACCATCCACCATTACCGTACCGAACTACTGCATGTATCGTGAGGACTGTGGAACGCATCGTTAGTGAATAGTATGGCAAATGTGTGAAACTTGTGACTGTGGCCTTCTGGGACTGTGGTAGAGCTGTGTGATGAGTGACTGACTTGAGTAAATAGCGATGGCACGTAGACTCGGGGAAGCAAGACATGGAGTAATGATATCTATCATGTAGGAAATCTGGATCAAAAGGCTTCTATAGACAGTGTTCCCGAGCGTTAAGTATGAAGATGCGTCATCTGGCGAGCTCTACAGTTCTTAAGATGGAGTATCATGAGCATTCAAGTTCGAATTTAAATACTATTTATTCCAAACCAAACCATTTCTTCAAGTACTGATCAATTGATGTAATCCCAATGCGATTATCCCCATGACACAAACAACTAATTCTTCCATTGATGCCCTGCCTGTCCATTAGGCCGTCCTTCATACTGGTACCTCTCCTCCAACTCAAAGTACTTATTAAACCCAACTCCCTCACACACCTCCTCGAACAAAAGAACAACAGGAGGTTTACCGACCATTAGAGAACCCTTGATATTCTCCAAGGTCTCGCGAATGCTCTTGAGCTTAGCCGCCACCAGAGTCCAAGGATAACAGACTATACTGTAGCCCAGCTCACCAAGGTCCTTTGCAGACAGGTTCTGGGTCTTGCCACCCTCGATGATGTTGGCCATCAAAGGAAAGTCTAGATCCTTCCGAAGACGCTCCATGGACTCGCGATCGGGAAGTGCCTCAACAAAGACGCAGTCAACGCCGATCTCGATAGCTTTACGAGCCCTTGTCAAGGCCTCGTCGTACCCGAGATAGAGACTGTCAGTTCTGGCCATGATCCAGATGTCTTGACCTTCGTTCCTGGCATCTACAGCGGCCTGCCATCGTGCGTAGGCCTCACTCCGAGACACAACACTCTTGCCAGCAGTGTGGCCACATCCTATAACCAGGTTAGTCTGGTCTAATAGACTCCGGCTCAACTATCAACTTACGCTTTGGCCACGACTGATCCTCGATCATGATGCCAGCAGCTCCAGCCAACGCAAACCTGTTCCATAGAGTTAGTATCTACTAAGCCCTTGACTAAACTGTAAAATGACATACCCTTGTACAGTATGACGGACGTTCATTGGGCTCCCGTAGCCAGTGTCGCCATCAACCAAGATGGGGATGCTAACTGCTCTTGCCACTTCTTGGACCTTGTTGACAACCTCTCCAAATGCAATGTAACCAGTATCGGGCAAGCCAAAGGCAGAAGCCATGGGGTAACCGGCGAGGAAGATCATTGGGAAGCCGGCCTCCTCACACAGTCGGGAGCTGAGGGCGTCATAGCTGCAGACGTTGGCGACAATCTTTGAGGGATCGTTATGTGCCTCCCACATCATGGCCCGGACTTTAGAGGCTTGGATGGATGGTTTGGCCCCACGACAGTTATTGTAATTAACTGTGACACCCTTCCCATTGCCGTTGATTGCGGGATACTGGCTTGCCTTAAAGTGGAAAGGGTAAGGGTTGGTGTTGACGATAGACTTGGACATTTTTGATGGGAAAGATATTGGTGTTGGCTTTGTAGTGATAAACTGCCTGCTCAATGTTTGTTTCTATACATCTTTAATCCAGTGTCTTTGATTCGATTTATATCCAACTTGCTCGCATCCTCCGCGGGGTTTTCTCCGATGTCAGGACCGCCTCTCGGTGCCGAATCGGCCTCGTTGCTTTGGACATAAGAAGACACTGTAGTTATTTAGACCTGGGATAGTTCCAGTATGCAAAGCCATCGATCTCCTCTGCATCCATTTGTTCAGCCTCCGGAGGTTGACCGGGCCACAAATCGGATCGAAGCGGGCCGTCACGGATACTCACGGGCCCGGGTCGTCCAAAGTCCCCGCATTCCACAAAGTAAGTAAACCCCAGGCCGAAGGCACTGTTACCGGTGATGCTTGGCTCAAGATCAAACACCCAATGCCTATGATTGGATTATCACTTCTTACTTTGCAGTCTTCCTTATTTGCAGATCACATCACCGCTAAGAACTGGACCTACCGAGTGCACAAACAGACTAACAGTCCATCACAGCCCAGTTTCCCTTGTGCATTGCCCATGTCCATCCGCAATGGAGAACCCCGAGTTTTCCAGCAATACCCGCATGTTCAAGCGCAGCTATGTCGCATGCGTCTCATGCCGGGCACGCAAATCTAGATGCGTCATCAAGGACAATCCCCCCTGCGCCAAGTGCGCACGAGAACATCGCGAGTGTCGGTTTGATCACCGTCCGAGGGCCCCTAAGCATCGGGAAGCGCCAAGATGGACCCATCAGGATGCAACTGCTATGGAAGTTGAGGTTTCGACTTCTCATGGCCCTCTCCCAGTCACACATGACACCCAGCCAATGAATCCGTCTCCCCAAGACGTTGCTGGCTTTAATCAGTCGCCAAGCAACAACTCTAGTCACCCTCTCTATGACCGAGTACAGTCTTCGGTTGTCACTGGAACCAATGATGCCTTGGACTTTCTTTCCAGTGCTGCCGGTCAGCAACATAGCGTCTCAGACTCTACTCCAGGTCAACCATAGCCATTAGCAAATAGTGTTCAGTCCGATGGCCCCAAGGTATTATATGGCGGAGACAATGGCGTCGGCTTCACCATCACTGCCTTATCAGAACCCGATGACGCTTGCCTCGATATGTGGGATAAGTGTCGGTTCGTGCGCCAGGGTTGGTTCACAGCCCAAGAAGCAGTCACTTATATCGACTTGTCAGTTCATTCTTGCCTCTCACGTGCCGAACCATGTTTAACAAGACTAGATTCTTTGAGAAGTTAGCACCACTGACTCCTGTCATGCTGGATCAGTTCCGCAGCCATGCTGCTCATGCGCACCTCGTCTACGAAGAAGCCATGCTTTGCTGCACGCTACTGATGATCTCATCACGCTTCTGCAAGCTTCCTGGAGCTGGCGGTACATCCAGGAGCCACTACGTCCATCAACGTCTGTGGAATCACTGTGAGGTGCTTATGAGGCGTATCCTACTAGGCCAAGAAAAGACATCTACCTCTCAAACAAGAGCAGTCGGTACTGTCGAGAGTTTAATCTTGATATCCGACTGGCACCCACGAGCCCTTCATCTTCCTCCAGAGACAGATGGTTGGGACGGGTTGCTTATAACTCCTGGCTACGATCGTGTGAATCGGAAGCAGATAAACAACGAAATACCGCTCATTCGTTGGCGTGAAGACGTCTTTGAACCAGCAAAGAGGGCCAACAGAATGTCATGGATGCTTCTCGGTATGGCAAACAATCTCGCCTATGAGCTAGGCGTGCTTTCGAGTCAGCAAGGAGACACAACCCAAGTGGCTGACCCGAAGGTGCTTCGCTGCCGTCGAGCACAGAAGCTCCTCTATGTCTATGTGACACAGACTGCTACAAGACTAGGATATCCCTCAGTGTATCCTGAGAGCATATCAGTCACTGCCTCCCGCTTACCATTGCAAGGCGGCAACGAATCAACCTACCGGTCCTGGATAGCCTACATGGATCTCAGTCTGGAGCTTACACAACTGTCTCGTACGGCCTCATCTATGTTCTTTCGCTCGGCAGCACACTTGCCGAGCCAGGTTCTGGGCGATCATTATGTGGACCTTCTCCAACACTTTTCTTTGTCACTTTCAAAGTGGCAGGAGAAGTACGACTCCATCAGCTCATGTGAGTAATGGCCCCAATCTTCAATGCTAATGCTAGGCTAATATTCAAAGGTATAACTGAACCCCTTCGAGAATCTCTGTCTATTGAGTTCCATCACCTAAAGGCATGCACAGCCGCCATCTCCATCCAGGCCGTAGTAGCCAGAGCCTCGTCTGCTGGATTCACATCAGCCACTAACAGTCCAGAAGAGGCTTTGTCGGCATTCATAACCCCCAAGGATGCCAGGTTCTTGCAGGAAGTCATATCGGATACTAAGAGGGTCTTGTATATTGCAACTATGAGTGATTTCAAGGACCAGCTGCCATATGCCCCAGCTCGTGTCAAGATCAGCGTCATTAGTTCATCTGTATTTTTGCTCAAGGCGTTAAGTGTAGGGTCAACTCATACCGACGTCAACGATGCTCTGCATACACTGGACCAGTGCACTTCGGTACTCAAGTCTTCGCCCCCAGATGACATGGACTTTGCGCTGAGGTATGCGGACCTTGTTGAAAAGCATACTGCACAGTTCCGTGCTCATCTTACGCCTGCTAGAGGCCAGGGCTCCAGTGACCAGAGTGGACGGGCTTCACTTCACGGAAACACGAGCCAAGTTGATAACGAGGCCAATGGCCAGGCTTCATACTTGTCAGGTCTCGACTCTCAACACCTTGAAAATGGGGATAATTTCGTGGGCTTTGATGTAGGAGACACATGGGTGTCGCTGCCGTTTGATTCAAGCCTCGCACCCTTTGGCGAAGGCTGCGACCAAGTTTCGTTGGGACTGGATATTGATTCTTTGAACTTCTTGTGGAGTTTACCAGATCTTGGACAAGAAGGATCTGTGTTTGTTTAGCTACAAACTCATGGTGTCTGGCATGGAATTATGCAAGACACAGCAGAACCGGACTCCAAGCCAAGCTCAAGGTTGCTGCCAGCGTCACACTACGCTTTTGCGTCGATGATGATGTTCAAATAATACTTTGTATAATCTCCCGGGCACAGGTAGCCTCTCCGGTCCGGAGGGGTCCGCTCCTATCCGGCCGACAGGTGAGACCACCCGCGGTGACAAGCCAACCACATTGTGATTATGAGCCGAGCAAAGGCCTGTATGGGGCATTACTACCCGCTCCAACTTACAGGCCACGATAATCTCAGCTTTTGGGCGACTAGGTTCGTGGAGGCTTGCATCAGAGACTATCGAGATGTTCCAAAGCTGTCTGGCTCACATTGTACCGTCGACATATTTAGCTCAGCGCCTACCAGCAAAGAACATGTTCCCGGTACAGATCACAACATCGGGACGGCTCTAAACTTTGCTTCTTGAGCGTGTGCCTTGTCGCACAAACTAGCGTCAGCCGTAACGCGGGGTAGTCTGGGGTAAGTTAAAGGTGGTTATCTCGAGGAGGCAACTCGTTGCCACGCCTTTGAACAATCTATATCAATGGCGGTTCAGCCGCCCTTGACCCGATTCATTCCCTCCCTCATCTCCAGCCATCTCGTTGCAGTTCCAAGTCTTCATCATGTCTGAAGCCCGATTCAAGAACGAAAATCAGCAGCAGGCTCTTGACGTTGAAGAAAAAGGACAGTGTCTTCACATGGAGAAGGATGAGGCCCAGATATTCGGGTCAACCGATAGTACTGGCGCGCACAAAAAGACTGATCCTGCAGAGATCAAGCTCGTGCGTAAGCTTGACTGGGTCATCCTTCCCATGCTATGGATCATGTATTGGTTCAACTACCTGGACCGCAATGCCATCACTGTCGCTCGCCTGGACGACTTGGAGGCGGAACTCAACCTCACCTCTACCCAATATCAGACTTGTGTCTCGATCCTGTTCGTAGGATATATTCTTGGCCAGATTCCTTCTAGTGAGTAACTGCATACCCACTAAGCTTCCCCGTGTTAACTATTTTCTCTCAGACATGCTAATGACCCGAATCCGACCTTCTCTCTTCATGTCAGGTGCCATGGCTCTCTGGGCAGTCGTAAGCACACTCACAGCCATCTGCCACGACTTTAAAGGCCTCGTCCTCACGCGATTCTTCCTCGGCGTCACCGAAGCCCCGTTCTATCCTGGAGCTCTTTACATGCTCTCAATCTTTTACACTAGAAAGGAGATTGCCACCCGTATCTCTATCCTATTCACGGCCAATATCTGCGGAACTGCATTTGCAGGACTCATTGCTATTGGTGTCTTCCAGATGAGCGGAGTTGCTGGTCTCTCGGGGTGGAGATGGCTCTTCATCCTCCAGGGCATCATCACATTTGTCATTTCTATCTCCTCAGCTTGGATATTGCCCGACGAGCCTGTCAATACTCGCTGGCTCTCAGAGGAAGAGCGTCAACTGGCCCATAACCGAATTGCTGCAGATACCGTCCAGATCCGAACCAACACCACCACCTGGGCTGGACTTGCCGATGCCTGCAAGGATCCTCGTCTTTGGGTGCTCATCTTTATGCAGCACTTCCATATGGCAGCCAGCAATTTCAAGAACTTTTTCCCTACCATCGTTGGAACTCTCGGGTTTGACCGCAACACTACTCTCGCCTTGACTTGCCCCCCTTACATTGTTTCTGGCATTGTCTGCATTGCATGGGCTGCAAACTCTGGTAGGCACTTATCCCACTCTTAAGAACCCTATGAAACAAAAACTAACAATGGCAAGGGCGGATGAATGAGAGAACTTGGCATATCACCATCGCCAAAGTCCTTGCAGTCCTTGGCTTCGTCTTGGCTTGTACCGTCCACAACACTGGTGCCCGTTACTTTGCCATGTGCATCTTTGCTAGTGGTGTCTATGCCTGCAACAGTGTTATCCTCGGATGGGTTGCTAGCACATGTGGTCAGACTAGGGAAAAGAAGGCTATCTCTCTGGCCATGGCCAATACTGCCGCCACGCTTGGACCTATCTATACTCCAGTAAGTTCACCAAACAATCTGTGTTCGAGCCACTGCTAACAGCATCAAGTACCTCTGGCCAAGCTCAGATGAGCCCATGTACCCCGTTGCGATGTCGAGCAGTGCTGCTTTCTCGGCCGCTTCAGCTGTCTTAGCTTGGGTTCTCAGGTGGATGCTCATCCGTGAGAACCGCAAGATCAGACAGTCAAACAACGAAGAGAGGTTGTTTTACGCATATTAAATGTGATGACACGTAACATGGTTGTTCCGCCGCTTTGACTTGCTTGATGTGTTTCTTTGGCGGTGAGGAGTTTAGTTTTCAATGCAAGCTGTTATCAATTTACATATGCTCTTACGATAGCGCATATGTCACTGGGCATACGTGTAATATACTAGGTTAGGTTTCTCAAGTGCCGATGTCAGTCATTTCTTGGCACAGATCTATCCGTTTGGGGCATTTAGTTCTCTATAGCATTGAAACAAACTTCTTGCTGGCTCAAGAATGAGCTCTCGCTCGGACCAAACGTAAACTCAGTGTCATTAAATTTCAGCATGGCAACTGAATGCCGGTTCATTCAGTAGTGCCATATGCTTACTTTTTGGTGTATGTGTATTAACACGTGTTCTCCATGTAGGGCTATAACTACGTAGTAATCCGTTATCTGACAGGATTCACCATTAACGTTCTCACTGACTGGTAAACTTGTCTCGGCTGGAAGAGGTTAGCGTCAAAGTTATGTATTGAAAAGTCAACTTGTGAATACTCGTGAGCACAGATTATTGAAGGTTAAATTCATCCTTCACCGTCACAGCCTACTATAGTGTATCCGTCGCCGCAAACTGCTAGCCAAGTCTCGGGGATTTGATAGAAGCCGTCACCGACTTGCAGAACATCGGCATGGTATAGTCTCCCAGTGTTTAGATTCTATCACTTGCACTGGAATGCCGCTCTGAGCTTTCCAGTTCCAGTATGTAAGACGTTTCAGCAGACTAGAATGTTGCTTCCATGCATACCCTGGCCCTTCCATCGGAAGCTATACCTAAAACTAGGCGAATTGCTTCCCGCACCTGGTATAGAATAGAGTCAATACACGTGAAACCAGGATTACAAGAAACCTCCGTATCCAATCAGTGCCAGCGTCTTGGAGCACGTTTTTTCTTAATTCTTCCGCCGCTCTCCCGCAACGGAAGTTCCGTCGATGCCTTGCAGCATAGAGTTGCATTAGATGGATCAAGGTTGGTGAATACATACAGCAAATGCAGGGGGAAAACTCAAATCCATGCAAGATTTGGTAACCCTCGAAGCGAGAAGAATGGCACTCACCGTTCCTAGACATATTCGAGTGGAAATCATGCTCGTTTTGGGCTTACGCAGCACCGGCACTAGGGGAGCATCCCGGCAGGCCAGGATGAAGCTGTGACAACTTGGTGACCTTTGATATAAAAGCCTCTCCCAAAGAGGGACCACAATCCGTTGCAAGGTGACATGGCGGGCCTAGTGGGTGCGACTAGTGCCAAGAACCGTCTCGCTGAAGAAATTCGAGGCGCACTAGTCGAATTGCAGCTTCGGCAGTTACCCAACGACGGTGATCGTCACCGAGGGCGTGGATTCAACGAATCCCTGAAGCCCTTATTGAAGATCGTCATATTTTCTCCGTCTCCTTTTTAGTCGCCCACTTGGTGTGTCAAATCGTTTCACTAAAAAGTCAATCTTTGCTCTAGCCCTGCACATATGATGTCGCAATGCCCGTCAGAGGCTGCTTTTTGGTTCACTTTAGCACTTATAGAAAAAATCAAGAGTAAATAAAATTGGAGCTACTTTAGGCCGGAGTAGTGTCACTGAGTCTAGCCTCCCATTGCTACCGTTTATCGCTAAGTTAACTGAAGCGTTTCAATGAAGCTCCCTGGGTAGAAATTGTCCTCGACACGCAAGGAACTATGCAGGGATTATAGTGTACATATTTCGATCCGTCCCCTCGGGTTCATGCTCATCATCCTTGTGTGTGTTCTTTTGAGTTTTTTTGCATTCTTGCTGCTCCTCTGGTTCTTGACGAACAGAGTGTTCAGGTGGCACAAGCATGCCCTGGGTGTGTTACTAATTTCAGATGACCATACGCCAAAATGGAGTCGAAACAGAATGATATCAAGACTGTGGTGTTTATCACATTTGCTGCGGCAACAGTCATCACGATACTTCGTCTGCTGAGTCGCAGACTTAAGAGAATTACCCTGTCCTGGGACGACTACTTTGCGCTCTGCGGTTATGTAGGCCACTACTTCTCGTCTTGCAGAGTGAAGCTGTCTCTAACTCTTCCAGGCCGTCTCGATTGCTTGGATCATCATCATCCCGTATTGTAGGTTGCTCTGCGTACCAGCACCGACCAAAATGCTAACACTCATGACAAGGGGTGAGCAAAGGCCTTGGTCTTCACATTACGGACATCAAGGGCGTCACGCTTGAAGAGGCTCTTTACCAGTCAAAGCTTCTGCTCTTCATCGCCGAGCTCTTCTACGCGTCCGGTCTCTTCTTTGCCAAGGTTTCCATCTTGAGTCTGTACTGGCGCATGTTCCGCGTCACGGGTATTAGACTTCCGATTCAGATCTTGTTCGGGTGCGCCGTCATCTGGATGATCTTCCGAGTAGGTGTCTCTGGCGATTTTACAAGGGTTACAGTCTAATCACTTCAAGGTTTTCATGGGTGTATTCCATTGCGTCCCGGTAAATGCTTTCTGGGACTCGAATGCCGGCGGATACTGCGCCATCGAGGACAAGAAGTTCTTCTTTGGAACTACGCTGGTGCATGCTGTCATTGATATCGCCATCTTGGTGCTCCCCATGTGGCAGATTGGAAAGCTACAGCTCCCCGTCATTCAAAAGGCCGGCATTATGGTCATGTTTACATTTGGTTTCTTGTGAGTTGCATCAAGACATGCGCTGTTGTTTGACTTGCTAACCGACCAAGCATTTGCGCGGCTGCCATCAAGGTGATTGTTGCTGCCAGTGTCTTTGACGATACATCAGCCGATGTGACGTGGAATATCTGTGATATTGTTATTTGGGCAACGGTTGAAGTTAACCTCATCAACGTTTCTGGTATGTACTAGCCCTAAACCTTGTGCTGGCTCCGGGATGACCAACCTTACTACGTAGCATCGCTCCCTACGATCCGACCGGCCTGCACCTACATCTTTACCTGCACGAACCCGCGAACAATCACTGGAGCAAGCTCAAACAGCTACGGAAATGCGTACGGTCGCAGTCAAACGAAGCAGTCGATTCGCCTCGACACCATCAACAAGACAACAGCCAACGACGAGTCCAGCTCTACACACCAGCTCGCCGACTCGGACGACGGCGTCGGCCTCGCCGGCAACGGCTCCGTATCCGACTTTGAGAGCCACGCAATCGATCGATACCGTCCTGACGGCAACAAATATACTTCGACTATCACTGGAGCTCGCGGCAGTGGTGCTGGCGATGGTGATTCAAAGTTTAGTGGAATCTGTGTCACAAATGAGACCATCGTTCAGATCTCTAACAAGCACCGTTGATCAAACGCGTTGGAGACAAGTAGGACATCAACCGGGGAGGACATGGAACCAATGGTGTAGCGGATGTGTAAAAACAGTCACTCAGCGCTCCAATTGCACAAAATTTAGCTCAAAGATGGCAGTTCCAAGTACGACATGGCTTGCGTTAGTGAACTGTTTCCAAATTGCGTATCGAAACAAGCAGTGCCATCTCTGCCATCCTTTTCGGATGCTCGTATTAGCGGAACAGGGGTTCCCCTAGTCGCCCGGAACACCGAGAGATGGTCTGCCAAGGAGCGAGTAATGCCCTTCAGGCGTCAATGACAAGGGTGAGCGGGGCTGACTGCAACGTCTGTGGTAAAAACGGATGCCCAACGATGCGGGGGCCAACTAACGGTCACTGGCGTAGCCGTAGGTGTTACCTTCATGCCTTTTAGAGGAGTAGTTTACTGCTAGGTCACTCTAAACGGAAAGCTACAGTGAGCCCCGTAGGGAGTGTCAGGGTTCTAGTCTTTGAAATAAGGCGAGGCGAAGACGGGCGCTTGGAATGACACTATTGTTCACTAAGAGACTGTCATTGAGGGCTAAAGAAGCTGAAAGCCACATCTTTCTTTTAATTTAATGAGAATGTCACTGTTCAAGTGCTGACACGAGGTCATGAGTCAGTTCAGAGCCACAACGACGATGGCCCATTGTGGATTTATTCTTAAGCAAATATGGATATCATTCTGGCCTTAACAGTAACAAACTCAATGCCACAAAGCATCATTGGGCTTCAGTCCCTTTTCCTGGCAGTAATCGTAGTACAGCTTTGCGAAGCTAAACACATCCAGCGTGAACTTGATGCTATCATCATCATTGAGGAATTCAAGGCTTCCCGTGATGGTGAAGACAATCTCGGTGTTGTCGCCAACTGACAGGGTATGGATCACGCCAGGGTTCTCGCACACCCAGTCGCCAGGGCGAGCAGTCCAGTCGTACCTAGCAAAACAGATGAGCAAAGTTCAATTCCGAGACATTTTGGCTCAGCATACTCTTTGTAGCCCCATTCTCCAGAGATGGTGACAGCTGTGACGCTTCCGCGGTGTCGATGCTTGCCTAGTCCAGCCGCAACGGGCGACCGCAGGCCAACGACGAAAGTGCCGGTTCTGTTTTCCATTCGAAGTGGCTTGAGTTCGATTGGGCCGATCCACGGAAACCAAAGGGTATCCGTCTTGCCGTTGATGTAGACATCGGGGGCGCTGTACTTGTCGGTGAAAGCGAGCTCCGCGCGCTGAGCCTCGTTCAACGAGGAGCCGTCACCCTTGGGGCGCTCGACGAGCTCTTGGGGGCCTGAAGCAGGCACATTCTCTTCAGTCTTTGCGGGAGCCATGATGCTGTATAGATTTAGATTCGCTCAAGAAACGGTTATGGAAAAAGGTCAAGTGCCTGCCAAGCGAGCAAAGCAATCAGCGGGCCGTTCCTCATGGATGGGGCTTTAATATGTAGAAAAGACCCTGGGGCAAACTCTTGCGGAGCTCTTGAGGGGGATGACTATTGTTCGTGAGGCGATTGGCTAACCCACCGGACATTGAAACGGATCGTCTCGGTCCTACTGCCAATTCGAGGGTTAGACAGACTAGCTGAGGCCAACGGCAATTAAGCCCGTCCACCGCCTATACATAGCTCTATTAACGGTTTCACAGAATCTAGGGGTCCAGCAGCTTCAACACTGAGAGCCATCTACGCGTGAGTGACGAGCCAAAAACACACCATCAGGCCTCGCCTCCGTACAAAGACGGATCTCATCCCTGATAATCGATCTGCCACTCTTCAAAGAATTAAAATCTTAACCTGCAAAGGCACAGGCCATTGAGACCCTGGACTGGTCCACTTGCACTAGAGTTGGTGCTTGTCAAGTCTGACAAAGAATGATGCGACTGGTCGGAATGTAACCACGAAGAGCCGGTAGGCGATAATAGCCCCCGTGTTTGCGCGTTTGCCGGGCGTTACTGTCTCCGGGCCAGGCACTAGCATGGTGCTAGAGCACCTCCGACTCAACATGTGCGACATTTCCTTGTCCTACCCCAGAGCATCTGTTTTCCTCATACGACTTCTTCTTTTTGCAGAGTGAGCTTACCATTCGCAGTCACTGGTCTTCATATCTCGCAAAACTTCATCCTCCGGCCTCCAAGTCCAACCTTTGATCTTCCATGTAAACACTCGGCCACGCTGTATCAACAGCACCTCAACAGTTAAAGGCTGGAATGGTGGAGACAGTTTCAAATTATCCTACACAGCCCTGCGTGAGACTGATGATATTTATTGGCTTGATAGTGCTTATTTCTTATCAATGGATGCTATTGCGTCATGTTTTTTTTTTTTTTTTGACAAAACCCTAAGAGTTCCATTCATTACCTACCTAGTTGCCAAGACGGCACTCAGTCTTGGGTTCAAAATAGCTCTCATCTTCAGTATTCAAAAAGTTTTTGATTATGCCTGAGCCTAGTTCCCAACTTATATGAAACCGAATCTGCACCTTTGCTTATCAAGCTCGACTGAGCCTCAACGGGAGAAGGGGGAATTTAAGTCTCTCCAAAGAGCTGAGTATTTTCAACCGACCAAGGCGATATATCTTTAGACTCTGATCAGCTCGATCCGTCCGGACCTTTCCCAAGCAGACGAGTGACTTGGCAAGTAGACCAGATAGGCTGCTGACGGACGGATAGGGTCTTAAAAAAAGTTAACAGCCATCTATACATAAATATCAGAAGCTTTGCCTACTCTAGAGATTCTGACGGATGGGATGTTAGACTTTTACTATATCGTAATGGGGAATGTATATCCGGTTATTAACATAAAATAAGCCTCCGTCAGAGGGTTGGCCTCCTCCGCCTTCATGCCGCACTTGAGAGACATGGCGATGGAGATGCCTTATGGTTCAACGCTGTGTTGCTTTAATCTATCCCTGCATGATATAACTATAAGAAAAGATGATACACTTTCACGCAATATATACGCTAGTGTCTAGTATACACCGCTCGAGCTGCTGCTTGAGAAACAACCCGACAAGCTGCCACACAAGACCCAGAGAAAGTAGACATCATTTGAACCAAAACAATGAGCTATTAACTGCTCTAAGTTGGTATGCCCCTTTGAGAGTTGCTTATTCAATGATAAAGCAAACCTTGGATTTGGTCTCACCAACAGATATATCCTAATCGAAAGGTACTGAGAGAAGTTGAGATGATTGTAGAATAGTCCAAAGTCTGGCAAAGTTCCATGAGGCATAACAAAGACGTCAATGGATTGATACGAGTTGTGTTGTGGAATAATGCGTTGCCAGCTCCGATTAACTTGGTTGGGCGTCTCGATGTGTCTTTGTGGTGGGTTTGTTGAGACGCCGTATAGTACCCCCGTCTCTAGCAGAAATAACAGGCTTTCTTGGATGTGCCAGCTGCAACAAAGAGAGTCTCAGAAGTATCATCTGAGTTTTCGTTGCGGGTTTAGATGATATAGCAGAAATGTGTCGTGAGGCAGGATAAATTAGTTTAATAATCAAGTTTACTCAGGAGCACGTCAACGCAAGTTCATTATGTTGATCGGGGTAACTCGATGTGTATGCCACGATTTCAAGACTAAAATGCATTTGGGAATCAACTTAAACTAACAGAACAGCTACTCACTTCCGCTTGTTAAGGTTATTCATCTCGCGTGCGTGCTTGTAAACCAAGATCTTGGCTTCTGGCTCGTCCAAGTAAATCGTGTTTCCGTCGTCATGGTTCCTCCCATACGAGAACCCCGAGTAGCCAAACTGCCAGTACATGTCTGGCATCTCCTCCTGTACCTGGATACGCTGCCACTCGCCGAGGACTTGCACTCTTGTCTCTGGTCTGGTCGTGTTGTACTGGGCCTTGCGTGCCTCGGGTGTCAACCATCCATACTCCTCGTGGATCACCGGCTTGTTGACCTTTCGTGCTGCCTTGGCGTGGTCTCGGATCCATTGGCTGACCCAAGGTATTGTTTTGCTCCATGCTTCTGGATAAGAATGAAATGTGCCAAAGTCGACATTAGGAAGTGTGAGCTCGTGGTCAAAGTCACCTCCGTCAGCTCCGTTGTAAGCCCAATCATCCGAGTCGCGGTTGAAACCTCCCTCGCCACCCCATGTCACAAGATGATCGGGGTCAAGTTTCTTGATATAGGCCGTCATCTCCTCGATCCACTCGGTGATAGTCTCAGTGGTGCAGTGGTCGCTTCGTGGAAGGTTGCGGTTTCCATCGGCACCGCAGCGAGGCTCATTCGCGAGCTCCCAAGCCATGATGGCAGGCGAGCTCTTGTAGCGATTGACCATGGCCTTGATGTACTTCTTGAAGGCCCTCTTGATCTTGGGATCACGGTAAAACTAAAAGCTACGTTAGCACTCATCACACTTGAATCGAGAGACAACTCACATCATCGTGATACTTTCCCCCGAGATTCACGGTATACACATCCATACCGCCATAGTCGGCCCAATTGTTAGTCAGAGCCACAATAAGCTTCATGTCGGTCTTCAAGGCCCCATTGACGACCTTATCGAACCCGCTTATATCAATCTTTGCCTTGCCGTTTTTCCACGTCTGCAGAACGACATTGGTTTCGCCGGCACCTTCTCCTCCGTACCTAGGAAAACCTTGAGGGTCGGTAGTCGCGTTTCTGTCATTGAAACCCCAGGTACGCATGACATTCAAGCCTGCTTTCTTAGCTGCCCCAAGCCCACGTTCGACATCCTTCTGACTCTGGAGTGGTGCTATCAGCATGCCTATAGTACGACAACTTGTATATCAGGCAACTCACGGGCTGGAATGGAAGATAATAAGCGTTGGAACCAGCGAAGTAAAAGTCTTTGCCATTGAGCTGGAACTTGTCACCCTTAACGGTAACGAACCCTCTCTTTGCTCCGGGGCGGGCCTCCGCTCCCAACAGAGACACCGAGAGAGAAAGTAGCAAAGAAGTGTCCAATCTCATGGTTTCGGTTGCAATACTGGACAGTCTGTAGTACAATGAAAGCTGAGTTCACCAAAGCGTACCCCCGCTGCCCTTGTCCATATTTATACCATTATGTTTATGAACTGCTGTTCCTGGGGTCATGAACTCTCCTCTCCTAGTAGAGCACGGAGAGGTTACATCCGGAACGATTTAGCCTAGTGTATTTGTGAAGTTCATATGATTGTCGGATCTGCGGGCCGTCGGGAGTATCAACCTCAAGGCGCATTGCGGGGTTGAAGGCAGGGTCTTTGGGTGGTGGGCTTTTCTTTTGCCGGTCAAGTGATGATGTCGCGCGTGAATCAGGCTACAAATCTCGGACTTGGTACTGTATCTGTCATGATAGTAATGCCCGGGCTATAGGCTATAGTTGAGAGATCTGCATGGTCTGATATATGCTTTTGAGCAGTGGCACTACCCGGGCATTCTGCTTGCGGGGGAGGCGTAGCATCGTCAAAGCTAAGGCATTCTTTCTTGTATTTGCTGTTGATCGATGACTGTCTATAGAGTTGAGGCATCTTGCCAACAAGGACTTCTATAGGTAAAGGGTTGATAGGCAGTCTACCCAACTTGCTGCATGGTCCAGTGGGAACACACAACTGCATGTCTAGTCTATATGCGAAAATGATCAGGGATATTAGATATAAGTGCAAGCGTCAAATCTACATAGCGGCCACAGCAACACACAGAGCTCCCAGAATTGGCCACGTTTTGGGCCATTGGCCTGCAGCGCTGCTTGCTTCAGCAGTAGCCGGTGCACTGCTTGCTGCTTCAGTGTGGTCTTCGGAATCGGAGCTTGTCTTGGCAGCGTTGTTACTCTCAAAGTCGGCACTCGCTGTTCCACTAGATTCTTCATCAGAAGATGTTGCTGTTGAGGTCTCGGAATCGGTCTTGGAGGCAGCGGTTGTAGAAGAAGTCTCAGAGGCTGTCTCCGTGGTTGTCTCAGAAGCGCTGGAGGTCTTATCGCTATCCTTGTCGTCTTTATCGTCCTTGTCGTCTCCTCCGTCATCCTTCTTGTCAAACTTGATGCTTTTGTAGGATCCCGAATTGTCGCCGTATTCATAGCTCTCGGCAGGGTTGAGGTTCTCGATCTTGATACTCTGCACCGTCATGGTGTATGGTGTGTCCTTGTAGTCGGTCTCTCCTCCAGCCCACTCGATGGTTCCTTCAGCATTGTCAGGGTCTCCTCCGGCCCAGATGCCCAGCTTGACACGCATGGGTGTCTGGGGGTAGTTCTCTCCGCCGAGAGCGTCGGCGAACTTGAGCGTACGAACTGCCTCGCCGTTGATGTACCACTCGCAAGAGTCCTTGGTCCAGTGAATCGTGTAGTTGTGGAACTCGGCCTGCGTTGCCGAAACTGGGAAAGTAGCGCTGCGAGTGTCTGCCGCATCATTTCCTTTGCCATAGTAGTTGGTCTGGACGTCGCCATCACGACCTCCGAGCCATTCCCAGTCGCTGAAAGGTCAGTAAGTACTTGACCACCTATCAAATCGCCGTAATGAAACTTACATCTCGTCAAGAACATCCGAGAGTAGCACGACAGACGAGACAATTCCTGTTCCTGGCGCAGCCTTCAAGTGAACCTCCAAGCGACCAAAGAGCATGTACCACTTGCTTTGAATTGTAGGTGAATCGCCCTTCTTGTTGACGGAGAATTCAGCGCCCGATGAGGTATACTTGACCTCGCCATGGCCGGTACCCTCCCAATTATCGTCATCAGCGCCTTTGGTGAAATCAACCGAGTACGTTGAAGAGGAGAGTCCATCGTCGGGTTTGCAAGCTGACACAAATTTAGCAAAACTATTGAAAAGTCCAATTCTACGAGTGACCAACACTTCTTCATAGGGTTGCAGTCGCTGTAAGTCTGAGCTGTGGCGGTAGCAATAAGACCCGCTGCCAGGGCGATCTTGGACCACGCGGAATGCATCGTGGACAGTGCGGGCGGACCGATTAGGTAGATTGTAAGATTAATAAAAGAAGTTAACTAGAGTGTAATATAAAACGAATGAATGGAAAAAGAATGCAACACTGGTTATTCAGCTGCCCAGTACAGTACAGTACACAGATGCAAAGAGAGTATTCGGTAAGTGGGAGATGACATGGTAAATATAAAAATCACGCTGCAAATCTCTTCAGCTCGCATTCAGCTGTCGGTTCCAAACTCTGATAAGCAACAAAGGGGCCTTTGGGAGATGGGAGATGATGATTGTCACCGTCTTGACCCGCCTATATCCTTGTCTGTGGAGACTAGAGAGCCCTGACGCGTAATTAAAGAGTGGAACTTGTCTGGACTCTGGAGCTGATTCGACGATCTTGGACACGAGATCGGACGGCTTGTACCATTCTATCGGGGCTCGGTCTGCTTGAGACGATTTAGCTGAGTGATCTGATGCTGGCTGAGGCTTTCGAGACACCAAATCCGTGTCATCATCGACTCGGCTTGCTCTGGCGATCCAACCCTTCAGCTCGTAAGATTTTATGAGACTCGTTCGGGTAACTCGAGTTGAAACCTTGCCGAGTCAATGGACAAGGATAAACGAGTGTCGTCTGAACTCTATTCAGTTACACTGCTGTCTCCGTCACCAGTATGCTATTAATACGACTGCCCATATTCGTCCTTTAACGAGGTATTTAAAGATTCTGCCAAAATTACTGTGTTTTTACTATTTCTCCCTTCTTAGCCGCGTGTTGTGTCGCGGCTGTAGATCTAGGGTAATAGTAATATTGTGCGTGAACGCGTCAACAATTGAGACATTTATAAACACCAAGAAATGCTAGCGTTTCAGTTTGCATAACCTATGAGCCCTGGCCATGGGCAACAGCAGTCAGCCATACCCCTAGCTCAACACCGAGCTGTGCCGCTTGATCCAGCATGATAAGATGTCCTGCCCTGTCAATCACCACAATTTCCCGCGCGTTCAGTGCGTTCCCCAGCCTATGAGCAATTTCTACTGGCAGCCACTCGTCGTTAGCCCCCCAAATAACTTTGACCGGCAACTTTTCTCCGACTTGTCCATATCTCTCTTCCAAATTCTCTGTCGTTCTCGAATTGGCCTGACACAATTCCCTGATGAAGCCCTTATTCCCGCCATCTCTTAGCCACGGCGCTTTGAGCATCTCCATGGTTTCTTCTGGCAAGTCGTAGTATGCAGCATCACGAATGTAGCTCTCCAGTATACCTTCAAATGCTGTATCGGGCAGCTGTTCAAAAAGCTCAGGGTTGTTGGCAATGACCTTGAAAAGAGGCTGCCCAAACGGCCCAATTGCCACGACGTCAATTAGACAAAGGCTTGCATAGGGCAAGTCGTGCAAAAGGTAACCTCGTAGACTGACCAGGCCAGCATTATCGTGAGCCACGATGTGAGCCTTCTGGTGAGTCCAGTCAGCTTGCCAGGATTTGAAGAGCGCCGCGTAGACCTCGGCTTGGCGCGCGAGGTTCCCGTCGTACTCTTCCATCTGGCTTGAGCTGGCGTTTGTGCCGGGCAATTTGGTTTCTGCGGGGGTGTCTCCGAATCCTGGTCTATCAAAGAGATAAACGTGAAAGTGGCGTGATAGGGAGAGGGCGAAGGGCACCCAGACGCGAGATGACCACGGAGTGCCATGGATGAGAATGACAGGCGGAGATTTGGGGTCGCCCAAGGAGCCCCATTTCACATCGTAGCTGTGTGTTGAGGTTTTGTAGTGGAAGGACTGAGTCAATGCTGTAGAGTCATTTTGTGGTGATGCCATCTTGGATGGCGCTTGGAGTTTGCCAAGAGGTAGTCGAGAAGAGTAGTCTTTAGAATCAGGTGATTGATAACTGTGTAAAGGCGATGTTGCAAGGCAAGACATGTACACACTGGAGTTAGATGCCAGGATAGATATTTATACAGAGTTTGCTGACTTGGGTTGATAAGAAATAAACGAAAATGGAGTTGGAGGTGTCATGGCCAAATGATCAACCCCACGCCTTTATTTTGACGTCGTACAACAATAACAACAAGAAGACCCTGCTCTGGTAAAGTATTATAACAGTACAAGTTCTATAATACTTATCGATTAATATTTGACTATCAATCTTGAAATTACCCTTGTGTATTGGTCATCTCCTCACCAACAAGGATGATGTAAGCTACGCCCTTCAAATGACAGCAGAAATAACATCCCTTTGTGGCGACTAGACACATATACCTCACATATCCTTTCATCACCAAATCATTATAAAGGCGCATGAGATCATCATTGTCTTGCGCCACTCAAGTCCTACAGAATGTCGACCACCACGGCTGTTCAACTTGAAGCCCTGGGCAACAGTACCAACTACGACCAGAATGCAGCCAGCACGTCATTAACAAGCCTCCGCCCAACACGAGCAGGTCTCGCTGAACAATCTGCCTCTAACAACCAGCATGACTCGGATGATCCAGCGCTCGAGGCCTCCCGTATCGCCGACAGCACCGTCCCCGATGGAGGCTACGGTTGGGTTGTCATCTGTGCCTGCGCAGTTGTGGCCTGGTGGGTGATTGGGCTCAGTTACGTCTGGGGCGTCTACCAACGGGCTCTGATTGAGCGAAACGTTGGTTCACCGCTGCAATTGTCCTTTTGCGGCTCACTATCGCCGGCTATCATGGCCACCGTTGGACTCGCCGTGTCAAGAATGATACGCTCGTTTGGTACTCGCAAACTGAGCTTCGCGGGCATCATCCTTATGGCACTTTCTTTGATTGGTGCAAGCTTTGTGACGGACCATCTTGTCGGCTTGTTCTTTCTTCCCGGAGTGCCTTTGGGACTCGGCATGAGTGGTTGCTTCATGTCCTTCTCTGTCCTACCAGCGCAGTATTTCAAAGAAAAGAGAGGGCTGGCAAATGGGATAGTCTATGCTGGTGGTGGCTTTGGAGGAGCCATAATGAGCATCGCCACCGACTCAATCATTGAAAAGCACAATATTGAGTGGGCTTTTCGCATCACAGGCTTTCTGGTTGCTGCCACGGGTCTTCCAGCTGCCTGGCTCTTCAAGGAGAGGACACCCCTTAGCAGGACCGGAATTGTTGACTGGAGACTCTTTCGCCAGGCGAACTTTGCACTTCTTTTCTTCGCTGCTGGAATTGGCATCTTTCCTCTCCTCGTCCCGCCCTACTTTCTTCCTCTTTACTCACGCTCCATGGGTCTGAGTACGGCAACAGGTGCCGGATTGGTGGCTGGATTCAGCTTCTCTTCAGCCGTGGGACGAATCATGAGTGGCTACCTCTGCGATATTCTAGGCCCTTTGAACACGCTGGGAGCCTTCTTCCTCGGAAACTCTCTTACTATGCTCGCTCTTTGGCCAGCTTCGACGACACTTGCGCCGCTTGCAGTCTTTGCTGTCTTGAACGGACTAATGAATGGCGGCTTCTTCTCATCTATGCCGACTGTTGTTGGCAATGTGTTTGGATCCGCGCGTGTGTCAACGGCAATGGGAATGGTAATTGCTGGCTGGGTAGCCGGTTATCTTTTTGTAAGTTACAGATCTTCTGTTGACACACCATAAAATGCTGACGTGTTTAGGGCTCGCCCATTGCAGGATTTCTCCTCGACACACATGGTGGTGCAGATGAGGGATTGGCCCCTTATCGACCGGCCATGTTCTATGCTGGGTCGATGTCGGTGGTCGCGACCATTCTGACAGCAATCTTGCGCTTTAGAATCAGTAGACAACCCTTGGCGAAAGTGTAATAGCTTGATCATCTTGACGCTATGTTAGACACAACTGGAGGAAGGAGTTTCTGGTTATAAGTTAGAAGAACGAGTAGTTCGATATCTAATCTGACCTTTATGCCCAGAACTTTATGACTACTGATGAATAACTACTTTGAAGGAGAGAGAAAAGTTGTTAGGGAGGACTTGGTGGTGGCCCAAGCATCTACGCTGCTTCGGTGTCCTTCGTCAGCAGATAACCTTCCACGCCATATTATTCAAGGTAGTCCCTTTTCTCTTTTAAACCATTCATTGCAATTGTAGCCCGTCGAGCCAGAGAAATGCTACCGTTGACTAGGGTGTAGATGATGGTAAAGCGTGGGTAGACATAGGATAATGATTCAGCGTTCGACGCGTCAAACTCAGTCGTGTTCCCCTGTAATCTTCGCGGTGTAGATCTTGCAATGCAATGGCCATCGTGGCAAATGAGTCAAGGACGTGTTAATTGAACCATTATTGGCTGTTTCGCAATGCGCAGTCAGCCCATTTCATGCCAAGTCACGAGCTCCCGCGTTCGACCCGTGGCCTGGCCAAGGCACATCAGGCGAGTCCGTCTTTCGGTCGACGCGTAGTGAGCGCGTTTCTTGGAGCATCTGACGGCATTGACCAGGGCTTGGAGCTTTGACAGTGAGGCCATTCACGCCTTGTTCGTCACGGTCAGGCCAACTCTCGGTCAATTATCCTATATGTGTCGAATACATCACAAAGTCCATAAATAAATAATAACATTGCACCTCTTCATCTCGAACGCAACAAGTTAACAAAGACCTTCTACTTACCCTTGCACATACCACGAGATCGCACAGCTTACGACCATGTCTTCCAATATCGGCCTTGTGGACGAGTATCTCACCAAGGGAACTTGGAAGACAGCTGAAAATGCAAATTCAACCTATTCACACCAAGGACTCATGCAATATGTCTCCAGCCAGATCATCTCGCAGTATTGGCTGGAAAAGATCTACACCGATGAGATCCGGCAATACGACAATGATAATCGCTTTCACATCCATGATCTTGGATTCCTTAGCGCCTATTGCTCCGGCTGGAGTATTGAGGACATTCTTCTCCAAGGTTTTGGTGGTGTCGAGAACAAGATTCAATGCCGACCTGCCAGACATCTAAACACTGCCCTCAATCAAATCGTGAACTTTCTTTTCACCTTGCAAGGGGAGCTGGCCGGAGCTCAGGCTTTGTCTAGCTTTGACACGTACCTTGCACCTTTCATCCGCAACGACAACCTCTCTTACCTTGACGTCTTCAAGTACGTGCAGAGCTTTGTCTACTCTCTCAACGTCCCAACTCGAAGTGGATTTCAAGCCCCATTTACCAACCTCTCCCTGGACTTGATCTGTCCAAAGCGACTGGCTGATCAATCCGTCATCATCGGCGGCGAGCTGCACCCAGAATGGGTCTACAGCGACTTCCAAGAGGAGATGGACATACTCAACAAAGCCTTTGCTGAAGTCATGATGCAGGGCGACGGTAACGGCAATATCTTCTCCTTCCCTATCCCGACGTACAATATCTCCGATGGGATTGACTGGGAGTCGCCGCGCTGGCAGTCCATTTGGGACATGACAGCCAAATATGGCGTCCCGTACTTTGCCAACTTTGTCAACAGTGATCTCGATCCTGAGGACTTTAGGTCCATGTGCTGCCGCCTGAGACTCGATCTTAGCAAGCTTCACTGCAGAGTCGGCGGACAGTATGGTGCAAGTCCGTTGACCGGCTCTATTGGAGTTGTCACTATCAACTTGCCCAACCTCGCTTACCGGTCCAATGCTTCCAAAGATGCTTTCATGTCTAAGCTATCAAACACTTTACGGGTAGCAAGAGACTCTTTGGAAATAAAGAGGAAGCTCGTGGATGCCAACTCGGCTCTGTATCCCTACGCTGCGCACTATCTGTCAGCTACCAAACATCGGACCGGTTCATACTGGACCAACCACTTTAGCACAATCGGAGTAAACGGCATGAACGAGGCTCTAGTTGCTTTGCTTGGCGAAGGCATCAGCGAGGAGAAAGGCTTTGCTCTCGAAGTTCTCGACTTTATTAAAGACCAACTCCAAGAGTTCCAAAAGGACACAGGTAATCTCTACAACCTGGAAGCCAGTCCCGCAGAAAGCACATGCTACAAGTTTGCCAAGCGCGACAAAGAGCTCTTCCCTGGTCGCGAGATTCCCATTTTCTACACCAACTCAACAATGCTCCCTGTGGACACGACGGAAGATCTCTTTGAAGCAATGGGTCATCAAGAAGACCTTCAGTGCTCATACACAGGCGGCACTGTCTTCCATGCTTTTCTAGGCGAGCAGCTGCCGAGTTGGAAGCTGGCTCGGGACTTGGTCAAGACGCTGACGGCGCGTTTCCGCATCCCATATATAACTCTGACGCCCACCTTCAGTATCTGCCCAACGCATGGTTACCGTGCAGGCGAGCAGCCAGCATGTTCAGCCTGCGGTGAGGTGTGCTTGGTATACTCTCGAATTGTTGGTTACTTCCGTCCTACAAGAGATTGGAACAGAGGCAAAGCAAAAGAGTTTACGGCTCGCAAAGTGTACAAGTACGAGACAGGGCTTGAACGCCCAGACGCTAACCGCAGCCTTGGAGAGTTGGAGGCTGAGGTCGCAGACATTGCGGATTTGCCTGTTGCAGGATACATCAAGAGCACACTGAGTGATTACCCAGGCAAAATGCAAGCGTCGATAATGTTTACATCACGCTGCAACCTGACGTGTCCTTGGTGTCACAATGGTCCACTTGTTCAAGGAGAACGGGAAGACGTGACAGTTCTGGACGTTTTCCGCCATATCACCTTCACGCCGCACAAATGCTTGGTCGTTTCTGGTGGTGAGCCGACAATCCACAAAGGCCTGCTTCCTTTCCTGCGAATTCTCAAAAGGGCAGGGATCAGTGTCAAGCTCGACTCGAACGGGACTTCGCCGGACGTGTTGAAGCAAGTATTCGCAGAGAAGCTCGTCGACTTTGTCGCCATGGATATCAAGTGCGCTTTGGAGAACTACAAGAAGGTCACAGGTCGAAAGGTGAAGCCAAGGCTTCTCGAGGCCAGCATTGATCTCATTAAGAACAGCGGAGTGGCGCATGAGTTCCGCACGACTGTTGTACCATCTCTCGTGGACATGGAGGACCTCTTTGAAGCGAAGCGTTTGTCGGGTCAGAAGCTGACAATGCAACGATTTCGAAATGGCGAGACTGTTCTTGATGAGAAGTTCCGGACCTTCCAGGAACATACAGACGAAGAGTTTAACTCGTTGGTTGCTCAAGTTGCGTAAAGGGATGGAGTTGGCTTTGCACGAAGAGATTCTTATTCGGTAATGCCTCTTGAGTAGTTTGATATACCTTTGCCATTGAACTCTGCTTACGTGGTGTGATATTCTGCCATTGTTGACCGTCAATTGTTCCCAAACTGGAATCTCAAGACCTTGACAATGACGCTTCAACAACCAACAGCCGAATCAACCAATATTATGGCCTCTTTACGTGGCAAAGGTGTTACGCCTGGCATATTCTTACCTCCGCCATCAATGCCATCTATTGCGCCGTCGAGTCCATGTGATGACAAGCCAGCTTCCAATAACGGCAGTGGTACTGACGATGCTCTTGCGGTTACTCAAATTCTTGAAGCATCAGGTATTCCATGTTGCCTAGTAGGGGTATCTGCCCTCATTTTCTATGGCGCTGCTAGAGTCCGTCCGGTATGCAAACTCCAATACCTTGTCCTCGCGGCTTCTCATTGATTCATCAGGATTGGGAGATATGTGTTCCAACAGAACTCGTCGATAAAGCTGCACAGCTATTACAAACAGATTACTCTCTCATAGAGCCCTGGCCATACCCAAGCACGTCACTTTTGCACACCTATCATCGATTTAAAGGCAAGGGCACCGACTTTTACTTCATCCTGATTCCTGCCCAAGATGTGCATATAGTTTGCGAGCCCTCTAATATTACGCGCAGTCTCAGAGGATTACTCTATCCTAAGCTTGATGTTTTCATCCAAAGTTGTCTAGATACTCGCAACGAGCTTTAACTCTGTGACGCTGTCGATGGGACCGACCTGCCCGAAGAATGGGGAGAGGAAAACCTCTAACTTGACGGATGTAACGATGTTAAATGGGCTAAAGACATCAACAGACGAGGTCAAGAATTCCAAAATGGGAAATTTGCCCATTGGGGCCCTTTTGTATGGAGTGCCCCTAAAAGTAGACGGGAAATGTGGCAGTCTAAAGTACGGACAAAGAAAGATCGACTCGACTGGACAAAGCCCGCTAGCATATTCCTTACTCAGTACCGCATTGCAGGCGATCCGCAACCATGGACTATTCTGTCAGACAAATACTGAGCATGTGGCCTCCTATGACTAAACAATATGAAAGAATATAGCTGTAGCCTACGGCACCTCTTATTATATTGTTCTCAAGTCCGCATGTCATTCTAGCCCCAGTCACAGCTTCCTATAAGCATAAACGGCCATATCCACCTTCATCCGCAGGTCTGATTCTAAGTTGCTGCTTAACGGGACTTGTTAAAAAGACTAAACAATATCTCAAAATGATGGCCACTCCCTCCACTCTCAAAGTTTCTAACCAAGGCTGAGGGTTCTCCTCATTTCCTTGCACAGTGCCAACATAAAGCTATGGCTCTATTGTAATGTGACGGAGAAGTGCTCTGGGTTGAGGCACATCAAGAAATCCCTTGCATAAATTATGTGCAACTTACTTTCCAATGAATTCCATTGCTAGACACTGGTGACCTGCGGTACCTCCCCACTTAGCCAAGACAAACAAAGGTTCCCTGTTACCGGCTTCTGCATTATGAGGTGACAGATTATGGCGTGCGACGAGGATAAATTTATAAGCTTGGCACACTGGCTTTCCTCAAGTATCTTGCCCTAAATAAGAAGTTCTATACAAGAGTCGGCCCTCACTATGACGCTGCTCGTTCTTGGCCAGTCTGATTTAGCCAACATCAGACCATTGAAACAAAACATCATCAAGTAGCCGCGGGGTCGTGAGATAGGGCTTCTGGACGCATCAGGCAGCTCGAAATTATGCATACTCTTAGGCTTGCCTTGGCACGTAGCATCGAGGTTCAAAATCAGCATAGCAGCAGTTACCGACCTTCCCGATTCAAGCCGGATCTTCGTTCGATTACAAAAATACCGGCCTATTTTCTAAAGCTTGACCAAAGCTCCGTGATAGCTAAGCTTGCGGGGTCAATTGCGTAACAAACCCTGCAGTGATCTGGATGCAAATGGAGGGACTTGTGTCAATCAATAAATGCAGCAAGCATCTGGTATTTATTCTGCTCGAGGCCCAGCGATCAAACCATAATTCCCTCTCTTTGTCTATCAGCCTTGAATTCTGACTGGACCGAGCCAAAAGTCCGGATTTCATCATGAAGTTGACTACAGCTGCCGCCGTTCTGGCGATGGCCTCGCCGTTTGCCGAGGCTACCAAAGACCGCCGACCACCGGTAACTTCAAAGAAGCTACAGAATCTGATCACTGAGAAAGGGTACGATATTGATCCCAAACCTCACTGCTTATACTAAGTGCAATAGTTTGATGCACAACTTGGAGAAGCTCAATGATATCGCCTACGCCAATGGTGGAAACCGCGCGTTTGGCCTTCCAGGATACGCTGCCTCGGTTGACTACATCTACAAAGAGATCTCCAAGCTCAAGGGCTTCAAGACCTGGAAGCAAGACTTCCCCGCCAACTTTACCCAGACCACTGCAGCCGAGGTCACTGTCGACGATGAGACTTTCAGAACCATTGCCCTGACATACACTCCCAGCACTTCTGAGGAGGGTATCACGGCTGAGCTGGTTCACGGCCCTGAAGGAGAGGCTGGGTGCGATGTCGAGAACTACAGTGACCTTGACGTCGAGGGTAAGATCGTCCTTGTCGAGCGTGGTCTATGCCCCGACGGCACAACCTTTGCAGGCAAGGTCAAGCCTGCAGCCGCTGCTGGCGCCCAAGCTGTTATTCTCTACAACTCGGATTCCGCAAAACTTACAGCGGGTACCTTGTCTGCTCCCAACCCCAGGGATTATGTACCCACGGGACTTATTGACCAAGACCCTGGGCAAGGGTTGAAAGCCAGGCTTGACGCCGGAGAAACTCTGGAGGTGTTTGTCAAGATTATTCAGTTGATCGAGACCCGAACTACTCAGAACGTCTTTGCTGAGACCACCGGAGGCGATGGAGACAACGTTGTTATGCTTGGAGCGCATCTTGACTCTGTCCAGGCTGGCCCCGGTATCAACGACGATGGATCGGGCACGACTCTCATTCTTGAGACTGCAAAGGCCTTGCAAAAATTCTCTACCAAGCTCAAGGTGCGCTTCGGCTGGTGGGGTGCAGAGGAGAACGGTCTTGTGGGATCTCGATACTAAGTCAACAACCTGAAGGCCGCCGAGGTTGACAAGCTTCTGGCGTACCTGAACTTTGACATGGTCTCTCGTGGATTCTTTGGCGTCTTCGACGGTACTGGTGAGAAGCAGGGACCTGGCGGACCTCCCGGATCCGAAGTCATTGAAGACCTCTTCAGGGACTTCTTCGAGGCTAGGGACATTGAGGTTACTCCTGTGGGACTAACTGGTGGAACTGACTACGTGCCTTTCCGCGAGGTTATCGACAAGCCAGTTGGCGGCCTATTCACAGGAACCGGTCTCGAACAGGATGCTTGCTATCACCAGGCTTGCGACAACATCACCAACCCTGTCCCCGAGACCCTTCACATCAACGCCCAGGCAGCTGCTTACGTACTTGGCAAGCTTGCGATCGATGGTGTTAAGCTTATCCCCAAGACGCCCTCAAACACGACAGTGGGATCTATTAAGCGAGTCAGGGATGATGCTTCATTGCATCTGCACGATGTGACCGAGGGTGTTGGGTATAAGATCTGTGACCACGATATTATCTAAAAGCTTGGTTAGCTCAATGGCTCTTTTATAACCAGCAAAGAAATAGGCGAAGGCAGTTGATGCAATGCCGCAGTAAGGAATACTTGACTAGTAATGAGAACAACGAATGAATGCCTAGAAGTCTAGTCTTGAGGTAATGAAGCTATGATTAAAAGTGCATTCCTGTTTTCATTATCACGTGGAGGGTTACACGTCTATTAAAAGTTCGAATAGAAGTACTTTTTTCTTAGTTTATTACGGTCATATCCTGAAGGGATAGATGTTTTGAACTGTGTTTCTATCACTGCATTTCTTCACATCGGGCTGAATTTCCAATTTTGATGTGACCTTCGCACTAAGGGCATCAGGTCTTCTTCTCATAGGAGGTTGATAGATGCCTTGAAATTTAATTGGTTGAATATGCGTTGATTGAGCTGGGGGAAGTGCCCTCCGAGATATCAGGCATGATTTCTTTATTGTGGCAAATAGCTTTATACAATAACGCTGTGCTAAGTCCTGCTCTACTTCATCTTACAGAAGATCCTATGCAAGGGATATGCATAGGATCTTCCGTAACAAGAAACAGCCACGATAAAGATATCATATCATGCCTGACACCTTGAAACACACTTTCCACGCTCAATTAATGCACATTTTAGATCATTATTCATCATATTTGCTAGCTATCTTTGAGCCCAACAGACATGCACTCTCATCAAATCTACCAGTTACCCTGCTGGTTGAGCTGCTCCTCCGCTTGTTTCTGGGCATGGTGCTTGGCCTTCTCCTTGTCAACAAAGTCCAGGCCCCGTGTCTCAACCTCGCGGTCAACGAAGGCGCCGATGACTCCGGCGAGGATCTCCTTTGCCTTGGCATGGTTATCCGGCTCTCCTGCGCAACAGTCAGCAACGCCGTACCAACCAAAAATACGCATATCAGATATAGCTCACCGTTTCGAGCAACGTGGTTCTCGTAAGCCTTGGCGGCTTCGTAGGCAGCGGCACCACCGATGAGCTCGTGGCTCCATTCGGCCTCGTGAGGACGGTTTCGGACCTGGTCGTAGGCCTGAGCCTGATCGGAGTCGTCTTCGTTGATAGTTAGTCAAGCAGCTTCAGAGAACAAGACAGATGGGGAGGACGCACCGCTGAACCAACCCATTGTGAAGATAATACGAGAATTGATTTAAGAGTAGAGTAGAGTAGAGTGAAAGATGATGCTATTGAGGCTAATGTAGGCGGGGGATGTTGAACTTTATACCTTTCAGGGTCCTTCAGGGCCCTTTTAGCCCAGGCACCTTGTCATCACATCACAGACTATACTAGGAATAAGCTCTAAGCTCCCCATGGAATGAACCCAAAGCAAAACGCTCTCTTGCGCGTCCCTAAGCAATTGCATTGACAATGACACTATGTTTAGATCACGGCCAGCCAATGATTGATGGTAAAGCTTGGACAATATCGGATCTCACGGCTCGATCCATGATAGACCGGCAATCGACGTGCCGATGAGCTCGGATAAGCGGCGCGCTGAGGATACGTCATGTCGCGAGCTTGTGCCTCACCTCCACTCTCAGGTTGTAAGCGGTCTGGGTTTGGAGCATCAGCTATGGATGATTTGAGGGGATGATGTTTCAGTGGGAAAAGCCAGTGTCTCATGAAGGCTTGCCGGCCTTCCCGAGAGGCATGACAAGTCAGCAAAGCAGTCAACTTGGTGAGCCAATTGCTACGACGAGCTTGTGCCACTGGCTTGTCTGGCGTCAAAGATAGAGTTGCCGCCCTTAGCCATATAACCTTGAATGAAACGTGCATAATCTTGCAGGCAATAGTTGACAACAGCTGAAGTGCCGAATAGAGAGTGATAATGCCGCTCCCCAGCTCGAGTAGACATTGACCATCCCAGCTGAAAAGACAATTCACATGCCAATCAGTAGTCGTAGCTGGTAGGAAGCTCCAAAGCTACGGATACCCTGGCATTAAAGGCTCAGAGTGCGGGGACCTACCCAGATGATGCCACGCCACGGCGGGACAAGCTTGGGGTTTTTCGGAACGCCATCAAGGATCAGCCAGCCGTGCTCTTGGTCGGTGTGGAATGACGAGCTCCAGCACCGGACTTTCGTACGCAAGCACGTGCTGTGAGAGTTGAGCTGAGAGCCTGAGCTTGAAGTTGCTTCAGCCATTGACCGCTTCATCCAGCTGCTAGACCAGGCGACTTGGCTGCTTTGGCTGCTCTGTGGATGACCTGACGAAGCCAAGGCCAGTAGATGGTATTAATCCACTGTCGCAGCTGCTGTAGCGAGGCAATTATCTGATAGATACCGATCAAATCGCCCGTCGAGCCAAGCGTCGTCTCGTACCAGATCACCTTGAACATCGTTAGCATCCACCCAAAGGTGAAATTTGAACGAATAGGGTACTTACCATCCGAGAGTCTTGGCGACTCGCTGCGATAAAAGTCCATGTGTTTCCCTGGATGATCAAGCCCGGAAGAAATCCGATGTCGTCGACCGTAGGCGCCTTTTGTCCATCTTCTGGCGGAATC
This sequence comes from Fusarium sp. NRRL 66739, assembly GCA_021655895.1. NCBI lineage: Eukaryota > Fungi > Ascomycota > Sordariomycetes > Hypocreales > Nectriaceae > Fusarium > Fusarium sp. NRRL 66739. Next base: position 54,045 of record JAJJWO010000179.1, read on the forward strand.
TCTGCGCCCACATCTACCAGTCGCTGAAGGAGATTGAAGTGGGCAGACAGGAATGTCGTGACTTGGAGATTGGCCGTGTCCCAGCCCTCACCGGGACGCTTAGTCTCGATGGGGATAGCAATGGGATTGCACAAGAGCGACAAGTCGTCGGTCGGGTTTATTGATGATAGCGGAAGTTGAGCGCGGACACTGTCAACCAAGCCAGCAATTTCGAGGTCGTCCGAGTCGTACTGAGGATCGAGATATATGCAGAAGTCGATGTTGCTATCCAACGCGTGACGAACGAGGTAGTCTCGAATAACAGAGTCGGTCGAGCTGTGGAGGAGACGGTCAGCACAATAGACACAAGTCATCGGCGTTGTTGATAGCATACCAAGTAGTTACCTTGACCAATCGCTGGAAGACTCGGCCGGTTATTCGAGGGCGCAGAGCCAGGCAAAGCAACGGGAAGTGAACCTCGTGATTCCATGCTGGCTCGGAGCGGCTCAATCGGATACAATCGGCAGCGCATTCGCGAATATAGAGAACGTCCTCCGGGCTAGGAGTGAAGCCCAGTTCATCACGACGGGCTGAGCAATAGAAGTCCTTATCCTCGTATATAGCAGCCAAGTCTGGATGGAGTGCGCGCGCCGCTGCTTGGTCTGGTATATCCACTAGAACATTGGCTCCCAGTATTCCTCGCCCGCGATTGAACTGCATCAGCTTTGCACGAATTTCGGCCAGCGATGGCGGCAGAGTGGAAATATCAGACATGGCGCGTATCTGCACGCCCTGAGCAGACAGGGCCATGGACGCCAACTGTTTGGGCGACGATAGTCCAGAGCGGCCACTCAATGTTGAGCGCGAAGTCGAGGAAAAGGACGCGACATCGCTGGAGATATGGACGTGTCGTAGCGCTATCGGCGTCGTTTCGTGTTCGTCCGCGACATCGCTATCGACTCGTGTATCGTTCATCTTTCGTCTCTTGGCCAAAGACATTTCGGCGGCGGCTTCGGAGAATGCTGAGGAATCGGGAGGCGGCGTTGGATGCGCATGTGGCCGAAGAAGAGCCCCCGAAGCTCGAGTCAGGTCAATGCAACTATCGCTGATCGAGCTTTGACTGCGCTGGCGTTTTCGTCGCTTCGTTTGGGTCGTTTTTGCTGGTCTCGTAGCTCGATGGTTATGGTGGCGCGACCTTGGATGGTTGTCGACATGGCCCAGCCACGAGAGCATATCCCTAAACCTCACTATAGAATTCATATGTCTCGCGAATCCAATCGAGCAGTAGAGACTTCTGGAGCTGACATTTCGGTGGCTGTCTAATCAAGTAGGTAGTCATGTCCAAGCGAGAGGGTTGAGCGCGCCTATAATGTTAACGAGACAACAGCCACATCAGACTGAAGTCATCAGCCACAATACCTTTCTTTACCCTACCCTAGACCAAGACAGACAATAGATGTATGTTTTCACAGATGGAAGCATAGGTGGCCAACGCGATTTGACAGCATGATCTTTTGTCTGATATACTTTCCGCGGACCAGTGTCGCGATTTTAGCATGTATTATTTACAGAGTCTGTGGCTGGCTCTTTTGGGCGTTTGTTGGGGTTCTCGCGTCTAGTCCGAAATTTGGTATTCACATCAGAGGCATCCAACACATTCCAGCCCTACGAAACTAGCATCATCCAGTGCATGTTAACTCAGCTTTACGGGCTCACCCGCGACCTTTGCCAAACGCGCGTCGTTGACGTTACTGGTCTGATATGGAAACTGCACAAGAACAACAGTTTGAACGGTCTGAATGGCGTTTATTGGGCGGGAAGCATCTCGAGAGCCTTGATGGATCAAGACGGCTGTGGACGCGGTGTAGAGTGATGATTCAGGTTTAAATTATGACGTAGTTAGCGTGAAAGGGCCCATATCCAGTGCCACGTCAGCCTGTGTCTGATCAACACTCCCTTGTATTCAAGGGATATACGTCGAGCTTTCAGTGCCGCCATCAACCATACATTGATTTTTTTTTGCTATTGGTTTAAGTTCAAGTACGGCGTCTATCGAGCGGAAATCTTACATTCAACGTTAGTACCTGAGTGAACCGAAAGCATCAACTATCTTGATTAAGAGGTGGCGTTCCTGTTGTCTATACAACAGCCTCTAACGTCAAACTGCCCTTTACTTACCTTATTATACAAACCCAATGTCTATTTTTCTTCGAGATTTTCTAATCTAACGGTAAATTTCGAGATGAAACTGTTGATACTCGCTCTTTCATTATTACAACACATCGCTTCAGCCGAATCAGACCAAGTCGGAACCGTTTGCGGTACAAATAGATTTGGCGACCTGAACGATTCACTTTCATGTCAGTACGAGTATTTAACACAATCTTCTGAGATACTGACCGTTCTGAAGACTACCCAAATGCATGGAACAGAAAGAGCCCCAAAAGTGGCTTTGTATGCCTCAAAGTGGACAACAGCACACCAGCCTTTGACGCAACCTGGAACTGGGACAAGAACATTCAAGACGTGCACTCATTTCCATACGTGCGCTTCAACCATGAAGACCTCCCAATGCGACTGAGCAACCTCAAGTCCATTCGTCTTTCCACCGACTGGATATACTCGCCTGGTAGTGGGAGCAAAATACCGCGAGATTTTAGCGATTCAGTCTGGGTGACGAATAAGGCCAAACTGGAGAGCCAAGGAGTGCAAGCCAATGCCGCATGGGACTTCTTCCTCGACGACGATAAGAATAGGACGCTCTATCCACAGGTTGCAGCCATCGAGTTTATGGTCTGGCTGGGACGCGTGGGAGATCCGTGGTGGCTCGGCCGAGAAAACAACACTATTCTGTCTAATGTGACTCTAGGCGAAACAGAATTGTAAGTGCTGGATCCTAATGGTATTCGTGGTTACTGACAATAGCAGCTCAATATACTACGGCCGCAATTCTGGCGGAACTCACGTCTTTACTGCCGTCACCCGGAATAATCAGGATGTCTTGTCCCTCGATGAGGACTTTTATCCGCTCTTTGAATACATATTGGGGCAAGCACACAGACACACTGCTACGCCAGATGACCTGCCGAAAGACCCTTGGTTAGGTATTGTTGAATTTGGCACTGAAACGTGGCTTTCGGATGGCAATGTGACATTTACTGCCTCCAACTTTGCCATGAGTCTCAATGGGAACGCGACCAAGATTCGCAACACAACCGACGATGGAGATCAAAACAATGATGGCAATCAGAGAAAGGGTGATGAGGGCTCGGACGCTGATGATACTACAAACAACACGACCGAGTCATCTGGCAATGGTGATGAGGAGGATGTTGCGCCGGCCTTGTTGAGACAGTCGATGTTGGGTTATGTCGTTACAGCAGCTTTGGTAATCAGCGCTGTATTGTCATGATTTTCTTTTTATATTTTTTAATATTTCTTTTAGGCAAGAATTCTGTCTTGTGGCGCTCGATAGACCGTTTGTCCTGGCTATGTCGTTTTTATTGATGATACATTACCGGGTTTTTCGCATAGACTAATAGCCCCCGAAGCTTCTTTAACGGCAGATAGAATTCGTATAGCCGCAGTTGAGATCCTTTTCCCCTAGTGAAATGTTGGCGGGACGATTTGAGATATAGGTAATTGGGCTATGGGAAACAATAAGATTACTCATGTATAGTCACCATGGTCTGGTGTTTGAGAGTCATGATCGTTCTTGGCACCCTCGGAGAAGGATTCCAATCCCCCCACTTTTGTATCTGGTATTAAAAGTGGACGTTTCTCAGAATTCACTCACGTCAAGATTTGAGATCCATCATCAATCACATCGCCATGTCAGCTGCTACTTCACCCGCGACAGAGAGTCGGCTGCGGCGCGCACTCGTCGCCCTTCCTCTTCTGGGCTTGTCTGCCCTCACCGTCCGGGCCTTTGCCATGGCCGCGCCAATTGGGCCCTTGATACAGGAAATGATCGAGACATCGTCCTTCACAGCGCCCGGAGGCATCAAAGTCCCGCTCATCAAGGGCTTCTACGGCGTCCCTCTGCTGGATAACCTCTTGGCCGCTCCCGTGGCTAGTTTCGCGCAGATGCAGTCCTTCGCTATTCCAGAGGCTTACTGGCAATTGCTCGTTTTCCTGAGCGACTTTGGCTGCATGTATGCTGTCATTCTGTTGGAGGCGTACAGACCAGGAAACACATTCCCTGCTACCAAGTAGTGAGTATTCATAACTATCTTCAATGGACCCTTGGCCTAACCTTCAAATAGCCCCGTTATCGCCTTGCTTCTGGCCCAGCTCTTTGGCATTGGCGTCGTCGGCCCTATTCTCTTCTTCAGCCTCTACATCTCGACACCCGCCTACAAGCTCACCACACAGAGCCTTCATCGTCCTGGTCTAGCGCCCTGCCTCGCTCTTCTGCCCACCATTCTGCTGAGCTACCATCTCTTCTCTTTCTTCTCCTTCTTCGACTCGTCTCTCGAAGCGAGGAACTGGTGGAACTGGGTCTGGCAGTTGTTCCCTTTATGGGCATCTGCGATGATGTTTGTGCTGTCCAAAATACTACCAGAACAAAAGGACAAATCCCCAGTTGCAGAAGATCATGAGCTGAACGTCCTCCGAATCACTGCAGCTGCCCTTAGCATGATTAGTATGGTGGCTTGGTGGTATACCTATCCAAGGATGGAGGCCTCCATTTCCGATGTATTTGTGCCACAGTACTTGATCGACACCCCCGAGGACCCATTCATCGGTCTTCGAACGGTCCTCCAGTATGATTATCTCTGTTGTTTCTCAGCAGGCTTCCTGTGGCTGGCCTACCACTTCAGAGACCTCGAGAAGGTTGGAGTTTGCAAGGTCTCGTGGATTGGAGCTTTTGTTGCTTCCATTGCCGTGGGATTTGTAGCTGGACTGGGCGCTTTGTTTATTCTCCTTTGGCTTTTGAGGGAGGAATTGTTGACTGCGGCCAGGACCGACAAGAAGAAGGCCAAAAATTAGGAAATGAAGATGGATTGACGGGGATGACATCATGGATATCAGAATTCAGAAATGTATCGCTGTGGCGTCCAGACAATATATTTCTCTAGGATATGTATAAGAACTCCTATAAAAAATGGCGCGGAGAATTTCTGATAGTCTGTTAAGCATGCCAAGCCCGATTGTGTCGTTTTGAACCTGTAATATCGGCCTGACTATCTCCCCGACCATTTTGATGTTTATGACCCCGCACAAATCTTTCTGCCTTTCTTCAATCTTTACTTTGTTCATCATCTGGCCATGTCGCGGCTTCGCTATAACGTTGCAACCAGTCTCGATGGCTATATAGCCTCATCTGACGGCTCAACAAACTGGATCATAGAAGACGCTAGCATTGACTTTGACGCCTTATACGCCGGGTTCGACTATTTTGTCATGGGACGTAAGACCTACGAGGTCATGCAATCACTCTGGGGTCAAGACGATAACCCATTGTCAAAGCGACCTAAAGACAGAGTTATCGTGGCCAGTCGGACCATGAAGCAAGAGGAATTTCCCGGCATCACAATCATATCCGGTGACATTGTTGACTATATACGACATCTCAAGTCGGTCAGCAGAAGAGACATTTGGCTGATGGGTGGTGGCAAACTTGCAACACAATGTCTCGACGAGGGCTTGATGGACTGTATTGAAGCTGCCGTTATGCCTGTGGTGCTTGGGGATGGGATCAAGATGGTAGAGCACGTCAGCAAAAATGTCCAACTGTCGTTGTCAGAAAGTCAGATATTGAAAAGCGGAATTATCATGACTCGATATGCGGTCATCTCTGGGCAAAAACGATGATTCATCTGTACATATAGACTAAGACCGTAAAAATATGTCCATTTTAGGTGGATTTGTGGTGTTATCCAAAACACGTCTATGCACAGCCTTGACGCCGTAGGTTGTCGTAATACGACCAAACCAATGACAGTCTTCGAAAGTTAACCCAAATGAGTTCTCGGTGGCGATGAAACCCAAAGCTAGTCCAGGCTCTGAGTCATCGAGAAGCCGATTGGTCACTTTGGAAAACTCTTGCTATGATGACTGCAGCAACGCGAGACTACGGACCAGTTATCCTTTGATGGAGAGAGAATGGTTGGACTCGTAGGCCTGACGACTAGAGGCATTTAAATACCTGCTTAGAGACCCGACTTTGGCTGAAAATAACCAACTCTGAGCTGCCTGTCACCAACAGAGCCTGCACCGGCTTCTCAATATGCCGTCAATCCTCCAGGTCTCACGAATCCTTCACTACGGCTGCGCTATTTCCGCCGTAGTCTTTGCATCTGCCGTTACTATCCTCAATGCTGGACGCGTCAAACAAGCAAAGCCTTCCAGCGCTTCTCGCCACCATGATCGTCTGCCTATCGGGGTTCTTCTTTTGTCCTACATAGCAGAAAGTATCCTCGCGATTATCCAACGGAACAACACTCAGAATCAAGAGGCGGAGACATTTTATCTAATTTTGCTCATCTTGTTGTGGACACTTATCGGATACCAGCAAGATGCACCTCGTTCGCTAGTACTGGGAACTTCGACTATCAGTTTGGTATTCGAGATACCACTGCTGATTTTCACGTCACTCTTCAGTCTGGATGAAACCCTCTCCATCGTGCAGATTGTTGTCCAAGCCGTCCGGATTCTCCCTCTGCTGTTCCTCACAATCTATCATTTCTATCATCGCTTTGAACAACGTGTCGCCTACTCAGAAACGGATGAATCTCAGCCTTTCCTACATGCAAATGGCGCAACTCAGTATCCAAGTTATGGGACCGAAACTCCATCTGTAAATCCAGATCACGATATCGAAGAAAGCGATTCCGACGACGACGACGCCAGCATCAAGCGTCAGCGGGCAAAGAGACTCAAGGAGAAGGGAGGTTGGTGGGGATATCTCTCCGACTTTTCCATCTTCCTGCCATTCTTGATACCGAAGAAGGATCGCAAGGTTCAGCTCTGTATTCTACTCTGCCTCATCTGCATCTTGGCCACTCGAGCCTTCAACGTCCTGGTTCCTCGCCAACTTGGTATTGTGGCCGATCAACTATTAGAAAAGAAGAACCCTTTCAAGGCCCTATTTGTGTGGCTCGTTTTGAGCATCCTGTCACATGATGTTGTTGTCGGTTTGCTAGAGTCTTTGGCCAAGATCCCTATCAAGCAGTTTTCCTACCGACAGCTCACCAACGCCGCATTCAACCATGTGCTCTCCCTGCCTATGGAGTTTCACTCGGAACGTGACTCGGCAGAGGTGATGAAGGCTATTGAGCAAGGCGAAGCGTTGACCAACGTACTGGATACGCTACTTCTCGACCTACTCCCGACAATTGTTGACCTGATAATTGCCTTCATTTTCTTGTATTGGAAATTCAACAGCTACGTAGCTTTAGCCATGGCCTTTGCTGCAGTCTCATTTCTCACCTTCGAAGTCAACGCCACAAGCTGGAATCTGGATAACAGACGAGTATCCTCCAAGTCAAAGAGAGAAGAAGCTCGCGTCATGCACCAGGCAGTCCAGGGATGGCAAACCGTCACCTACTTCAACATGTTTGGTTTCGAGAAGCGACGCTTCTGTCATGCCGTGGACAAACAGTTGATTGCTGCTAGGAACTGGGAGAAACGAGACGCTTATATCCAGGCATTGCTGGATGTCATGGTACCTTGCACATTCTGCACTTTGGCATGTCTTGTGATCTATGACATCTCACAAGGAGGGTCATCTCCTGGTGATTTCGTTTTCTTCATTCAGTACTGGGAGTATCTTATCTGGCCGCTGAAGTATCTATCCCACAACTACAGGTATCTCATGTCTGATCTTGTCGATGCTGAACGCCTGCTCTATCTGCTGCAAACAAAATCGAGTATTGTGGACAAGGAGGGAGCCAAAGATCTTGAGAAAGTGGAGGGCCATGTCGCGTTCAACAAGGTCTCTTTTGCTTATGATCCTCGAAAGCAAACAATCCGACATCTTTCTCTCTCAGTTAATCCAGGACAAACCGTGGCACTAGTTGGAGGAACAGGTGCAGGCAAGTCGTCAATCATGAAGCTTCTTTTGCGCTTCTATGATGTTGACGAAGGATCTATCACGATTGATGGCTACGATATTCGCGATATCACTCTGAGCTCTCTAAGAAATGCCCTTGGCGTTGTACCCCAAGATCCGCTCCTCTTTAACGCTTCAATTCTCGAGAACATGCGCTACGCTCGACCTTCTGCAACAGACGCTGAGATTCACGAGGCTTGTCGTGCGGCTGCTATCCACGAAAAGATCCTCAGCTTTGTTGATGGGTACAACACAGAAGTTGGCGAGCAGGGAGTGAAACTATCAGGAGGAGAGATCCAGCGACTAGCAATCGCACGAGTATTCTTGAAGAACCCCCCCATCCTTATTCTCGACGAAGCCACGAGCGCCGTGGACACAAATACTGAGTCAAGCATTCAAGGAGCTTTGGAGGAGCTGAAGCGCGCGAGATCGACATTCGTTATTGCTCATCGGCTATCAACAATCGTCAACGCGGACAAGATCCTAGTGATTCACGGGGGACGAGTCGTTGAGTCGGGCACTCATTCTGAGTTGATCGAGGCGGAAGGGAGATACCGCGATCTGTGGAACAAGCAGGTAGGGAGAGCACAGTAGGTAGTAGGAGCTGAGAGAATTATAGACGGATCACAACAGTATGGTTTAATAGCATCGGTGTCAAGGATATTCTGGGAGTCTACATGCGCTAATCTTAAACATCTTTCTATCTGCTCTTTTTTACCACAACAATAACTTAATTAATCATAAACAGAAGCCTTGGACCACTTGGACCGAGCTCTTATCCTCTTGCCATAGGTATAAAACACGAAAGGGACGGGTATAAGTAACGCAGCAAACCCACCAGTAATACTCGAACCAGGCCCAACTCCAATGTTATGATATAGAGGCCCAACAACCAGTGGAAAGGCAGCCGCAAAGCAAGATCGAAGGAATGTGTTGGCGGCAACAGCAGATGCCGCGTATTCCTGAAACGTGTCAACCAAGTAGTTCAAGGCTGCTTGGAAGATGGTAAAGAAGCCAGTTCCTAAGAGAACCAAACCAATACACGGAGCAATCCAGTGGATGTTCTTTTCAGCGGTCCATCCGATCATGAATTGGCCTGCACTAAAGATAAAAGAGCCAAACATCATTGGTAGAAGACGCTTCTCAGGAACAGCTCGGTTTCCAGCCGCACGATATGCCTTGTTGTAGAGCAATTGGTTGTAAACATTTGCTCCGCATCCCAGAATAGCCCCAATAAGGATGCAAGTGAAAGGCAGCGCAGAAACTAGAATTCCCCAGCCTTTCATTTCGCGAAAGATGATGGGAATTGCTCCCAGCTGCATGTAGAGAATGCCATAGCAGAAACTAGCATACAGGGCGACGAGGAAACAGATGGGCGTCATGAGCAGCTGAACTGGACGGACAAGAAACTTTCGTGCAAGCTCCTTGACACTCACATCCCATTCCTCGAACTTGGCGTGCAGTGCCCAGTTGCCGGTCTCATGTCGTAGGCGTCGGGCCTTGTAGATGAGAAGCTTGGGTGGATAGCTTTCGTCGACAAAAATAACTGCAAGAGTCAAAAATAATATTTGCACAATGCCAGTCAGATATTCGGTCCATCTCCATCCCAGGCTTGGTTCTTGCACAACTGCAGCTGATACGATGGGGCCTTGTGATGTTAGCATTATACACCCATCATCTTTCTGAACTTACCAAGAACAGGTCCGCCAACAACAGCCATAGCATAGCCCGCCATAGCAATGCCTCTCTCAGAAGCAGGAAACAAATCCCCCAGCACACCACCAGTATTCGTCACAGGCGCTGACGCAAAAAAAGCACAGAAGAATCGGGTAATCATAAGCGTCTGGAAATCTTTTGCAACTGCGCTGCCGAAACTGAAACTGATTGCAACAAACATGGGGATGAGAACAGCCATTCGTCTCCCGTAGACCTCGCTCAGCGGAGCCCATAGGAGAGGCCCAATTCCAAAGCCGACGAGGAAGAGTGTTGTTCCCAGCGTCGCTACCTGAGTGCCAACATGGAAGTGCGTAGCGACTTGAGCTGTTCCGGAAGAGTATGACGATGACGCCCAGGTTGCTGACATGGTGACAAGGCCATAAAGCATTGTCGTGACCACCTTTTTCTTCATTGGCCAGTTCATAGGCCGGTAGGGGTCATCGGGGCCGTCAAAGTCTACCAACTGGTCTTCGGTAGTCTTGACGTGAGCTAGAGGATGAGTGAATTGGGGTACAGGCCGTGATCGAATTCTCGACATGAGCGATTCTCGGCGTGAGACAGTTCTCGTGAGGTTCATGCCGGCCCCAGGTGCTCTGATGCTCTCCCAGCCAGTTTCGCCGACGGAATAGCTATCAGAGTTGGCATGGCTGTGGCGAGCAGCCTCTCTCGAGCGAGATGAGGATATTGAAGATTCTTCATCACTGAGACCGTCAGAGTCTCGTCTTGGGCCTTGGCCAGACAGGCCATGGGAATCGTTAGTCTTTTCCATGATGAATCTGGACCCCAAATAAAACGAATTCAAGTTCCCCAATCATGACCAACAGAAAGAGAAATCCTCTCCAGACATTTTCTCGCATTGGCCGGTACCGGTTCGGCCATTAATAATAGCGCTGAATCGTGCTGATGACGAGGACGGGCCTAAAACGCACCCCCAAAGTGGCGATGGATTCGGTCAAAGAAGACGGTTGACCGTTGAATTGACGTCATTCTCCGTATTTCCAGGCACATTTTCCGTGTCTTTGTGGGCCAACAAGTTGCCCAAGCCAAGGTGGTTGGTTAACGACTTGACCTGGTTATATCGGCACGGATATAAGGCACGAGTCATCACCAGAAGAGCAGACACGATGCATTCGAAAGTAACCTGGATTGTTGGCCGATAACGGCACACTAGCATCTGCAGCTACTATACGTTAATGTGACAGCTGTCACAAGATGCGATGATACTCCAGTGTCGTATGAGAGCCAGTCTTGTCAGGGCTTCATCCATGCCCGCCTCAAGACCCCTGCAACCCGTGAAGCTGAATGAGAGATTTACCTTCCTCAGCTTCCCTTAAAGTCAAAACTTGTCGGACGCTCCTTTGGCAGGCTTCCACTCAAAATGATGCTTCCCTTTGACTGCATCACCCTTGTGCTCCTCCTTCAGATCAAACTTGTGGTTGCCAAAGTAATCCAACTCTGCCTCGGTCAATTGAGTCGGTAAGTCCACAGAAGTCGAGTACTTGTAGAATTCCAGGCTCTGGCTCATTGCAGGAATCATCATGTCAGCATCCAAGGCCACTATGACTGATCGCTTTATGGATGGAAAAGCGCCGGCAAGCTCTTTTTCTAGCTGCGTATCGGATAGTAAATTGTCCTTTGGGAAATCAGGCCGAGAATATACCCTTCCAAGAAGCTCCATAATGCCCCCAGCTTGGATGATTGAACCGGCACCCCAGACCTGGAGTAACTCTGGGTAGTTGATGTTCCAACCTCGTTGGCGGTCCATTTCGTAGATTATCTGCAGGCCCTGCGTGAAGCAGAGGAGAAGACAAAAGTAGGTCGATTTGAAGAGGTCATCGATGAACTCGTCCTTGGAGTTAACCGACATTGCCATAGGCTGGACGCGGTGCCCAGATGCCTTTTCACCAGCAACGCGCTTATTCAATTGTGCCGACGTGCACCTGAAAAGATGTGCGCTGAGAATAGTAGAGGCCGGTACATGAAGCCTCACTGCTTCTTCACAAGACCAAGTTCCAGTCCCCTCAGTGTTGTCGACGTCTTGAACCACCTTGTCTTGAATCCGGTCCAAGACGTAGCGTCCCTCCGAGTCTTTGGTCCTGTCAATGTCGACAGCGATGTAGACGAGAAAGGTGTTGAAAAGCTCGTGAGACTTATTCCACTTTTCAAAGACACTTGCAGCCTCCTCGTAGCTGAGTTGGAGACCCTTGGTGAGGATATACCACACCTCGGAGATGACCGACATCATCCCTTGCTCGATACCATTGTGAACCATCTTCACATAGTGACCAGAGCCTCCAGGCCCTATGGCGTTGGTGCAGGGCTTACCGTGCTGATCTTTGGCCGCTACTGTCTTTAAAAGTGGCAGTAGAATCTCCAACGCCTTTGGGTCTCCTCCTGGGGACATGGAGGGCCCAGCTCGTGCACTCTGATCACCACCTGATACACCACATCCCACGTAGTAGATATCATACTTCTCGAGTTCCTTTTGTCGTCGTTCTGTGTTGCCGTAATACTCGTTGGAGCAGTCAAGAATGATATCACCTCTGGCCATGTGCGGGCGTAGCGCTTCGACACACTTGTCCCCGGGGCTTCCATGGGGAATGCTGAAGATTATAACCCTTGGATGATGAGTGGAATGCGCGCTGTCGCATAGTTGCTTATAACTGCTCTGTCGGACAACCCTGTCTTGCTTTTCAACATCCTTGATCATCTTCTCTGCTGCATCCATGTTGTCTTGGCCTGTCGTTGAACTCAGTCAGTAATGTCGCAATAATTTGTAGCGATCTCCACGTACTAATGTCGTAGTAATAGACATGGCAGCCCTTTTCTGCAAAGAGAAGAGACATCATGGAGCCCATGCTCCCCATACCGACCATTCCCACCTATTCATTGCTGTAATTAGTTGCTACTTCAACCCAAAATTTGGAATAGGTACTCACCTTGGTTATTTTGCTACCTGACATCTTGGGCTTATTCGCAGTCACAGTCGATCTCCTTTAGGCTACCGTGAACATGTAAGATGAGTTTCTTGGCTATAAGATGCTAGATGTGGTTTAAAAGCGATGAAACGAAAGAAATATTCAACTCGCGGGAAATACTTTTCAACAGTCAGATGATCTACTAGCAAGCTATGAATTCTGCTCTAGAATCATGGACTTTTCGGTGTATTTGACGTCAGAATGATCCAGAAAAATGCTATCGGTCCGTTGTTATATCATATGCTATGACGCCCGCAAAATCGTTCACATTAACAAGATATCACAGCGACTGAAACGATAGGACCGGGGCCCTTAAATGGCTGATACATCAAGCAATCGACAAGTTGATGTATATATGATATATATGTATCCACAACACCAACTCCACTTGGCCTCGGCAAAGGATGAACTGCCATGTTACCTAAGCCTTACAGCGATATATATAATCTGTGGAGGTTAAGTATGTGCACTGGCTGATTTGATAGGCCAAGAAGATGATAGACTGCCGAAATCAAGACATCGACGGTTATGGCATGGACACTAGATCATCATATTATTCTGTCTCGGTATTGCTAGGAGCATAGTTTTATTTCAACGCTCTGAGCAACTTCAAAGACGCCAGCTCAACCACAGCACGAGCCGTAGGTGACTCTCGGATAGGCGCCAGCATTGCAAAATCATGGATCTGTCCATCCGCCTTGAGAACTGCCGCATCAACTCCCAGTTGCTGAAGTCGATGGCCAAAGGCCTCGCCCTCCCCAATTAGAGGATCAGCACCGGAAAGGAAGATGGTAGTTGGCGGAAACTTGGAGAGCACCTCATCAGGTGCAAACGCCAGAGGAGAGGTCAATGGAAGTCTTCTGTCTTCCTCATTAGGAAGAAACGCCGCAATCATCCAATCCATGGTCGTTTCAGCCAGATATGGCCCGTTCTGGAATGTTTGGTAGGTCTCAGACTTGCTGTGCGTGTCTGTGACCGGGTAAAAGAGCACGAGTTGGCCAATCTTGGATGGGAGGTTTCGACTTTGGGATAGCTGAGTCATGGCAATCGCCATATGACCTGAAAATATTAGAATAGTTAATCACAATAAGTGAAATATGCTCACCACCAACACTATCACCAGCTAGGCCAAACTGGTCAACCTTCAGGTTGTATTGAACCCCATTGGTCACGAAATGCTCAAGCACGCCGTAAACCTGCTCAAACTGGGTAGGATATTGTGCCTCTGGAGCAGGCGTATAGTAGGGGAAGACAACTGCAGCACCCGTCTGGCGTACAAAGTCCTCCATCAAAGCCCCGTGCACGGAGGGACTATGAGTTTTAGTGAAACAGGACGCTTTGAGGGAGTGGCCGGCACTGACCTTCCGAGAATCCATCCACCACCGTGTGTGTAAAAGATCATGGGGAGAGTCCCATGGGCGTTGGCAGGGCGAAAGATGACGGTAGCAACATTATCTTCTTTCACTTGAACCTGTACATGTTCCAGTCTGATATCAGAGGCTGCCTTGTAGTTCTGTATTCTTTCTAGCACATCACGAGCTTCCTGGTAAGTCTTGGTGTACAGAGGTGGGCCATCGGCGGCTGCGTCAGCAAAGGTGCGACTTTGCGGGTCAAGATAAGCTGCCATATCGACGATTAGCGAGTGGATGGTGGGCTTGTCAAGTTCGGAATTTCATAAAGGATTCCCGAACTCATTTATATACCCGAGACATTGCTGCATTAGTGGCTTTTTTTCATGGTGGTCAGCAAACCCCCAGTCTCTCTGGAAAGTGTCGACAACACCCCGCACGCAATCCCAAACGGTCGATCACATAATATATTAGCATGAGCATCACTAAGTGTATGTAAGCATGTGTCTGGCTTGGTCAGGTACCCCTAAGCAAGTACGCATCTTTTGGAGTCCTGAGCTTCCTTTTTCAGTAACCACCGTAGTCTCCATTAAACACACAAGCTAATCCACCCTCTCTATACTACTCTAAACTCGACTGTTTTCTTGATAACATTGCCCTTAAGGTCCATATCCTCCAGGTCTATGGACGGTTCCGCTGAACCAGCTTCGATAATGCGGTCCGTTGATTCATTGCGCGTCTGGCTCTTGCACTTGCCCCCATCCACGCCGACTGTGTGCTCGCCCCTGTTTGGAGTAAAGGTGTCCTTTTGCGTAGAAGTGAAGCGTCCCCGCTGATTGCTTTGGTGCACGTATTGGTCTCGAGACGAGGGATAATCGTGATTGTTGGAGATAAGCTTGGAAGATAGGAGATCGATGCTGCATAGGCCGGTCAATAACGTCAAAGCAGAGGGGAGGAATCAGGGGGAACCCACTACAACACCATTGCGTAGAGACAAAAGATGGCATAAAAGAAGCGATCAAGCTGTGTTGCTATGTTCTCCGCCGTCTGGCCCGCTGTCTTGAATGAATGCGTTACTGCGCGACAGATACCTTGAATGGCGAGCATCGCGACCCTTGCCTCGGTGCTTCGGGCCAAGTATTGGAAGAGGCCACCATTGCGGGCAATCTCGGCGGATGAAGCCCTGGCTGCGGTGAAGAGAACCATAAGGAAGTAGGCGCTGAGGCACTCGAGCAAGGCGATGAGGCTAAAATAGGCAATATGGATGCGGTTGATGTCGTCGAGCAAATCTTCGTTATCTTCGACGATGGAGCGTACTCGGAAAACGATGATGAAGGCGCGAACAACGACGAGACTGGTTATTCCGGTCCAGAAAATCGAAGTGAAGACTTTCCGACGAGTGCCTCGGAGAACACGCCGGAGAATGATGTAGCTGTAGAACAACAAGCCAACTTCTTGCAGCTGGAACGGAACGTTGTTAGGTCAGGTGTTGGGGGTAGAGGAAGCTGGGATCTCGCACCGGCCAGAATATATCGGCAAAAACAGAAGCCACCGACCTATTTATAACAGGATGATGTTGATAGTAAACGTAATAGCATAGTCCGTTGGCGATCGCTCCGGCCGCCGAACAGAGCATGGGCACCGCCGCGAGAGCTGTCCAGCTCGTGATACCGCAGACCAGACAGCCGAGGAGCACATTTGTGAGGCATATTGTGGTGAGGATGGACCAGCTCAGCTCGAAGAAAACAGGCACTGCCGCTGTCGCTGTCGCCATTGTAGGTCAAGTAGTACTAAATAATGTGTAGATGAATGAACGAGCGACGTGGAAGCTAAATCGCGAGAGTTGCATGGCGCAAAGAAGACACGCAAAGGAAAAGCTTGTCTTTGGCGATCTTGGTCCTCTTATTAAACTAATTCCTACACAGTAATGCAATGCTGCACCTACCGGTAGATCCTCGAAATGTACGGAGTATATTGGAACGTGCCCGGTTGGCCTGGACCTAGGGTGAGGTCCTGGGCAACTGATTGGATAGCACACCTGGTCACAATGACAGTAGTCGGGATCCCCGACTCAATTCTATGTCAGGGCATCCCCGCTGACCGCTTCATATTGGTGGCTGTTTTTAGTGTTACCAGTTAAATCTCTTATACAACTCTCAAGGCCGAAGCGAGCGCGAGACTAGCGATGAGCCCATGGGGAAACTTTAACGGTTGCTGAACGGACCCCCTGTTATCTAGCCAGTCTCAGCTAGATTACTCCATGGGCTGATGTCAAACCCAAGCCTCTACTAGCCTTTCCTCGGGCTTGTACGCGACCCCAAGTCAACGGAATGCAAGACGTGGCTGATCCGCTGAATGTCTCGCGTCAAAACCTACTTATGCAAGCAATTAGTATATCTAAATGTCATGTTTCAGGTCACAGATGCAGATGTTGAGTGTGTAGCTTTCGAGGCGGACGCTTAATAACAAAGTTCAAGTCCCCGTCGAATTCTGCTGTCGTGGTCGAATATCAAGGACGAGAAAGACTATCGACTGTTCAAGCCAGCAACAAAAGACCGGCTCTTCAGCTGACTGACTATCTTAGCAACTTCACCGCTCCCGCAAGGTTGAGTGACATCCACAATGGCGAGAAGCTGGCATGATCTACCCCTCGGAATGTGGGATACCGGTAGCTCGGAGACTAGGGCCCCTGTCTAATCTGGAGAGTTGGGTGGGTGACTAGGTAAAGAGCCGGCCGACAAGTAGTGGAAAGGAACTACTATAGTAAAGATTCTAGATTCTAGATTCTAGAAAGGAGGTAGACTAAGGAGGATATACCAATTTCACTACGTCCATGATGGTTACATAGCTCAACGCAATAAAGGGGTATTTTGGAAGGTAATGAAAATAGAGCTGTGCATGTACGTGTCAATTGGTCCTCTACTTACTTCGAGGCAGGGTTAGAGATCTAGTAAGGTTGCACGAAACCTTACAGAGTGGAGTTAGGTGACCGGGGAGTTCATCCTGCCAAATTCAAATTCAGGAGATTAATGAGTTCAAAAATACGAGCGTTTTAATATAAAACGGTTTAATATCGACACTACGAACTTGTATCTAACTTACACACGATATACCCAGTATAAGAATCGTCCTGCAACGACCTTTTCAATGGCAGCAACCGATAGCCATTCTTCAAATTGTCAACCTTTGCTATTCCAGAAGTGACCGGAATGGCACGCCCACTGGATAGTGACTTGATGGACCAATGCAAAAAGACGAGGCCGGGATGGGCTGTGACGGCTGATATATCAAGCTTCTGATCAAACACAATATCAAGTCCCTGCACGGGAATGACACTGGTTCGTGCTTTAATATCTTGCGTGTCAGGTGTAAGTAGTTCGATCTCGACGCAAAGAAGAGTGCTTTTCGAAAGCCAGTTCAGGTTCCTGGCCATAAGGACGTCGACTTGAACGCTTACTCGTTGTGGTCTGGGCTGTGGCTTTAGCACATAACCCAAACTCCCATCAAACATGGCTCGGTTCAGTTTCATGTGCATGTCATCTGTCTGACAATTCAAAGCCACCATCTGAACACCGTGTTTCCAATACTGAAGGGGGTCAAAATTGGACGAGTCGACGCGGTTTGCATCGGGATATACTCGAAGCATGTGCTGTGTCCGCGTAAGGTCAAGCGGTCTCTTGTTGTGGGTGCGTTTCTTGAAATTGCTTTCAGACACTGAGTAGATCATGTTGCGATGGGTATCAAAATGATCGATATGAGGGAGTCGCTTGCCTGCTCCATACACAGCTAAGCTTTGCAACAAATCTCCCGTAGCCAGGGTGGTTCGAATTTCCCTCTGTGACAACTCTCGAACAATTGGCGTCCTGTTGTCTGTCGGCTTCTCTTCTTTCCATACTTTTGCGCCCCTGAACACAGTCTCGTCTTGGTCCGCTTGTGGTAGACCTGGATCCTCGGTAACTTTCATTTTGAGCAAGATCTTTCCACGTAGCTGGTTGGGAGAAGGTAGTACTTGCGAAAACCCGGGAAGTGGCTTGGTGACCAGGTGTGGTCCAAATATCTCCAACAAGGTCTGAGCCATGATCTCCCGTTGAGGTGCACTGCAATGAACTTCCAGTGATATCCACAACGGTAAGTCTGAGGAAACAAAGGCATGTTCCTTTATAGTGCGGATGACATCTCGAAAGCTGATAGACGTGGTCAAACTGTATCCGTGTTTGACAATAGGTTTTCCGCCTCGTCCGTCCCAGCAGTCCACTTCGACGGAACGGCATCCTTGGGAGAGAGCTGAGACATAGCCATCAAGCTTAGACCGGGTGGCCACTTGGCGGCCCAGAAGATATGTATTGTGAGAGGAAGAGATGAAGTACTCGTTCATCGGTCGGGTTAGGTTATACTCAACTCCTGTCCGGAGGGCCAAGTTTTCAGCACTGAAAAGGCGCGTGGCCAGTGTATCAAACGAAATAAGAGTTGCAGGTTGAGTCTCGGTGTTGAAGTTTTCGGGATTGACAAGCGTAGTAGATGAGTTAGTGGGAAACATTGTGGTATTGAACGGGTTAGCCGTCTCATCTTCCTCTTGAATACCCCTTAGAAAGTCTGCAAAGACGGTTGAGGGTATCTTATCATGAAGATTTTGTCGAAAAAGCTTGCTTTCGCGGTTTAGGATCATCTTAATTAGAATTTCCTTTGAGCTTGGTGATAGTCCTGAGAGACGCATGGTAAGATTGTGTGAGTTAGGGGAGGATGAAAGTTGGGAAGCCTGCTCGCTAATTAGACAGAGCCCGACATATGAGCAGATATCAACTTACTGATCGCCTTTGTTCCCCCATAACAGGAACTTTCGTTGTTCTTCGACCATTAAGCATGTGTTGGGCCAGATCAAGGATAGTAGGGATGAGAAAAATGCAGGCAAGAACAGCCAAATGCCCGAACAAGATGATGTAGCCGAACAGTATACTCTTAGGATGATTCGTAACCCCCGGAAGAAAAACAATATGAAGAGCAAACAGGACCAGCCTGGAAACAGACAAGACGCCAGAAAGGGAAGTGACATGTGGAATCCCGTACCGACACGCCATTGATACCAAATGAGCCAACTCGCATGCCACAAGAAGAGCAACCTGTGCAGTGTTGTGCGTCTGTAAGCCACCTATGATGACTCCGCGCAATAATTGCAAGAAGTACAAGACCAGAACATAGTATTTGGGGGCATGGCTCTGTTCAACGTTCAGGCGGCTTGACACCCGAGTAACGAGGAGCCCATCACCAGCTTCATAGGACCAAGTCCACCAGGATCCCGCAGACAGCAAAACCAAGACCAATATGCCCAGTGCCGAGTTTTTATAGCCAAAGACACGGGCATCCAGTAACTGATAAGTTGACCAGGCGCTGAGCGGGAGCAAGAAGCAGCTGAGAAAAAGTCTCGCCGCGGCGCAATATTCAAATTTGAGTCGAGACGTCAGACTTGGAACCACGGCTTGTTGGCTTATTCTGCGCCTAACATGTACCGATATGCACAGAAAGATGAAAACAACAAGTGACAAGACAAATGTGTTTATCCAGCTATGTGTTTTAACCGGCGATGCCGTCAACTGTGTCAGTAGTTCCAAGCCTGGAGCACCAGTAAGCGTTCCGTTGGACTCGTATATGCCGTCCTTGATTCCAGAATATGGTGATGTAGACGTAATCAGGCCTGCTGGTAACATCAACGTCGACCAGCTGCTGAGACCGACTAGAGGCTGGAAGAAGCCCGGATATTGCAAGCTCAAGGCACCCGAGAAGAATATGAACTGGGTATAAGCGAGAACATCAACAGCTCGGTCTTTTGCTGAGCCAGAATCTCCTAACCAACATGCCGTGACACAGGCCAGCACGAAAGTGAAGATGGGAAACCACAGGCTGACGAGTCGTATATCTTCGGAAGCTGCGGGAGTCAAGCTTGCTCTTACGCAAAAGAGCGGCGTATCATCTGTGGTGGCCAACTCGATGGTCGTCTGCAATGTGTCGAGTACGGCAGATCGGTTGAAAGTCGAGACGATGGCGAAATTAGTCCATTTGGAGAGGTTACAGGACGTGTTGAGAACTTGTCCTGGGTATTCCTGAGTGCCATGGCTGTAATCAATGACGGTGAATCGCGGTTTTATATCTTCAAACTTGGTTTCACACGAGTTCCGGCCGGTTCGGCCTGCGATCAGCTCAAAGTACCAGTCAAGGGTGTTTTCGTTCCCAATGATGGAAGCTTGGAAGCTGCTGGGCACAAGCGGTGAGTGGGCTTGGGAACAATCTTGGAACTGCACGTACGCGGCTTGGCAAGAAGCCACCATGAGAATACAAAGCGTGGCTCTTGAGAGGATCATGATGGTGTGAGCCCATCCTTTTTAGGAAGGAGTCTTGCATCTCGGATGGATGGGGATCGCCTAGCTTTTCTTTACCCCTGATGACTAATCTTTCGTTTAGCAGCAAGCAAGGACCAAGCCCCTATTTTTAGCGGTGATATATTTAGCTCGTATTCCACAGGGCACCCTGCCTGCATTCAATACCTGAAACTCGATATTATTTATCACGCTAGGAGCATTTCTCGAGAGTCTCTCTTTTACTAAATGCAAAGTTTCCTTCCTCACGCCTCGTAGGATCTTTGTGCAGGTGAGTGTTGAGAAATCCGTCGTTGCCGAGGACAGTTTGTTCTACCATCGCCGTCGCAAAAGTTAGGAAGGGCGTTCTTAGCCACATTTGACAAATGATCTTTTATGAACGGCTCCTGCACATATATTTGGATTTCTGGTCATAAGGTTTTCTACCTGGTATAGGACTAGGCTGTCTAATATCCACATTGGAGATATTCGCGAGCATAGATATAGCAACTATTGTTCTGCACCTACTTACTGCCTGTCTTGTTTTATCACGTTCATCGACTTCTTATTGTAGTCCATCTCATTCCATTCATGCTAGCTACCAATGTCCATATAAACTTATATACATAGACCAACTTCCTGAAGCTTCCTCATCTCTCTAAGCATTACACACTTCCCCATTGCTCCAAATATCTACAATATCCGCTCAATCCCACTAAAAGTCCTTTATCCATAAATCATCCTATGACTACTTCCTAGCGTTCTTGAGAATCTCCTGGGTAGCCTTCTCCGAGAGGAGCATGGTAGGCAGAACAGGGAACGCGCCGGGAACGTGAGGGAAGATGGAACCGTCGACAACGCGCAGGTTCTTGATACCGTGTACTCGGAACTTGCTGTCAACAACAGCCATGGGGTCATTAGCAGCGCCCATAGCGCAGGTAGAGGTGGCGTGGTGACCGAAAGACTGGTAGCGGAAGTACTCGAGCTGCTCCTCTTCAGAGCAGGTAGGAGAACTACCATGGCAAGGGTGCAGTTCGTTCCAGGGAGTGACAGGGGCACCGGCAGCCTGGAAACCCCCGCGCATGATGTTGACGGCGTCGACAAGCTGTCGGAGGTCCTCGTCACCACCGACATTCCAGAAGCGGAAGTTGATCTCGGGAGTGTCGGTAGGGTCGGCAGACCTCAAACGGACGTAGCCGGCACGGGATCGGGGCTCCATTTGAGCCATGGCGCACATGTACTGTCGGGGGCCGTAGTTGTTGGGGAATCCAGGCCAAAATCCTTCGAGGGCGAAACCAGCACACCAGGCATGGATGTTACGGCCGTTAGTCGCGGTAGGCGTTCGGAGCAACAGAGCGGTGGGAGGGAAGGGCTCAAGGTCAGTGTCGGCGAGGCCCAAAACGCCAGCTTCATAGTTCTCGGCCATATTCTCACCAACACCTGGCAGGTCCTTGACTACCTTGATGCCAAACTTCTTGAGCTCCGCGGCGGGACCGACACCCGAGTGCTTGAGGATCTGCGGGGTGTTGAAGACACCGCCAGACAGAATGACTTCCTTTCTCGCCATGATCTTCACCCGCTCGCCCTTGTTCTCTTTGGTCCATCGAGGGTCTGCCTGGTACATAGACTGGCCCCTCAGTACCTCCACGCCTGTGGCAACAGGAGCACTACCGCGGCGCTGGTCGAAAAGGACCTTGGTGACGAAGCTGTTGAGCTGAACAGTCAGAGGGTAGCCGGCAGGGTCAGCCAAGGTGTCGCGGATGTAAGTGTTGGGTCCTGAGCGCGTGTTGTTGCGGTCGACGTGTTGACTCATGCCGAAGAATCCAACATCCATATCCCGGGTAGGGCTTGCTTCGTTGATATCTCGGCGGATCTGTTCCGCAGCATTGTCCATGTTCTGATCAGTCACGTTGCCGAGGCCACGGATGATGCGTCCAGTGTTGGTTGGTTGGTTGATCCACGACGTGTTGGCGGTGTTGATGCGAAGCCATCCGTCGAAGCCATGGCCTGGAGTACCGCGGGGAAGCCACTCGTTACGCTCGATAGCAATAAAGTGCTTTCGCATGTTATCAGGTGACCAGCTCTGGTCACCAGTACGTTCGACAATGATCTCCCAGTCTGCATCAGGAGGCAAGCTCGCGATGGCCGCATTGGCCATCGAGCAGCCCCCGAGTGAGGCACCACGAGGGTACCAGATTCCGAGTCTTTTGGCTCCTTCTGGAGGGTCCACTCCAGTGTAGAAAGAACCGTTGTTCAAGCGATATGTCTGCTTCTCATATCGGGCTTGATCCGCCGGGTTCTCCGAATGCTGGACAAAGAAGTCCCAGCGGGACTGTGGGCTGTTGACGGCATCGTAATTGTTGGAGATATTGGTCCAAGTAGCATTATCGCCGTGGTCTTGGCCAGCTTCGAGAAGAAGAGTCTTGAAGCCGGCTTTGGCGAGGTTGACAGCTAGCGGCCCTCCACCAGGACCACTTCCAACGACGATGTAGTCGTAGATCTCGTTTGCAGAGACATCGGGAATAGCCAATGCCGCTATGGCTAAGATGAAGCGAAGGCCGACCATCTCGAAGTGCTGGAAATCTCAAGAGAGTGTTGAAGGATTGAGAATGAGTGAGTTGTGTGTGTGTTGTGGTATGCTATTGCTGTGGGATATGGCTGGACATTAAATATTCAAGTCTTTGAAGGTAAGCTCTGGTGATAGACATGATTCGTATGGTTATTGATCATGTGCATGAGGCAATGCCCATTATGCCCCTGTTCCAACTGCGATGAAATGATTAAGGTGACGACGCGTGCACTACCCCAGTTCTATCCCGCTCCGCTTTCAGAGCCATGTCCACGGAAACTGAGGCTCCGTTAACTATACGGGGTTGACCAAGAGGGGAGCTGGTACTATGGTTTAGGACCTAGGGTCCTAGACTTAAGAAGTCACTCGAGCAATATTAGTAACTCGGCAATGCAGGAACCGGATTACACATTCGTAAGGCTGGATATGGCTTGGCTCTCAGGTTTGACTGCTTTTCATCTTATGCTGTAATATTCATCACCGTCCTCCCTCCGTGGTCGCTGTCCTCGTCTCTCTCTGTCTGTCACCTCCTGGATATCGTCTAGATTCAATCTCAAGACGCGTCATCAGCATGCCCTGTAAGAAGATCAACTTCGTTCAAGCCTATACCATCACCGCCATACACGCGTTTCGACACAAACTACATCGTTACAAGCCATGCTAAGCCCATATGCCAAGCCATAGAGTACACTTTTTACTGGGAATGATAGGCCCGTAGGTCGCTGGTTGCTAGGATACTACTAACTCTAACACGAAGCTTGTAACTACAAGGGCGGTGCAAACCTTAAATTCCGGCATATTAGTGGACTAGTTGCGGTACTTGACGCGTGGATAGGCAATCAAGAACACCGAGCTCTCATTAGTCTGTAACATGACAGGGGTGAGTCGGACGAATATTCGCGCCGAAGTGCGCTCTACGCGTCTACGTAGTATAGCAAACGAATCACTCATTGTATCTCGGCATTGACAAATTCTATTACGCTCGACGATCACTAAGCTATTCCAGCTAGATCAGAACTTGTGTTAGGAATTGGAATAAGTAATCTCGTGAGCAGTACTACCTTTACTGTCAGTCGAATGACTTTAGTAAATTAGAATACTTCCCCAGAGTCTAAATATAAGCATATGGAGAAGTGGTGCAATAATATCTGGGGTTAAGGCTAAACCTAAAACTCCACCCTTAAAAGAAAAGTATTCTATATATCGCCGAAGTCGCATGGTGCGATAATGAACTCTAATGGAAAGGTTATTATTTTATCTGGCAAGTGGCAAGATAAGCCTTATTGTGTTAAAGAAAACAGCTGTGTTAGTCCTACTAGACTACCCTAATCTCATCTTATAGGGTATATTAAATTAAAATATAACGCCTTTCAAACTCAACCGTACTAAGTCAAGGTGATCTAGGTTAAATATAAGCCATTTTAATTTATCCCCAGGACTTGGTCAGCCGCCAACCACGGTTAGCTGCTTAGTTGGCTTTAATTGTAAGTATACGTAGCATCCGTAGATATAGTCTTCTACTAATATTCGAGCGTTTTCATCGTCTACACACAAGTCGTTTATATGGGCTGGAGGGTTTTAATGCATCTATATTGTTATTAACTGAAAATGCACTTTATTCCAGAATTCGCTCTGATTATAAACCTATGGATTATTATTTACATAGATTAGGGCCTTGTGAAAATCAGTAGCCTATATTCTATCTAATATCGTAATTCTATGCACCATGCCGCAGCGTGATGACAGGATGAATATCACGAAGCTCTATTGTTGAAAGACAATTATACTGATAGGATCACATAATATTTGTTTAAATATCATAGATTATTAATATCAGTCTGAGCCTAGTATCCAAAGTGTATACACGGTTGAAGTAATTTGAACTCTCATATGACCCTCGCTAGTTATCTAAATGATAGAATAACCAAAGCTCTAGGCAGCTTTTCCCTGGATCCAGTCGTTCACAAGCGCAGCAATCTCCAGGTTGTTCTTCTCGACATGCAAGAAGTGTCCGTTGCCCCTGATACCTTTGTCTGCCAGCTTGATCCACTCAGGTTTACCGCCGGCCTGCTTGAGGAAGTCGATAGCACAGTGGTCGTATGTGATGTGGACTGAAGCTTCGCCAGTCAACATAAGGTAAGGCACCTTGCTGATATTAGGAAGCTGGCGGGCGGGTTCCTTTTGAAGGTAGCAGTTACGGTGTGCCAGAGTCTCGTTTCCTACCGAGACGACATCCAGCTCTGTTTCATGATATGGTCAGCCAAGCGAGTCTAGTGATGAGTGAATGAGTTTGAACGTACCCCAGGATTCCTTGATGGGAGGATCATAAGTAACAGGGGCAGTAGTAAGACCCCAAGGTGAACCAGAATAGCCACCGAGACCCTCAGCATAGCTCCAAAAGGGCGATGTGGCCGCCTCAAGGTTGATGCTGCCAGCGATATGCTCAGGACAATCGTTGGATAGCAGGATAGGGTTCTTGCTTCCAAGTGAATGGGAGATGAGGAAAGCCTTCTCGCCGAGGAGGGAGAGCAGCTCACACCCCGAAACACGGAAAGCATTCTCCTGGTTGGCAAAGGCAGTGGTGAGGGGAATTAGTGACTTCTTGAATTGGTCGTAGACAGGGTCACCATCAACTCCAGTACCGGGCCACTGCGTGTGGAGTTTAGCTTGGGGATAGGTGTTGTAGTTCGCCGGGGCAGTAAAAAACTTGGAAACCGTCTCGGTAGCTGAGCCCGCTGCCATGTTGAAGCTGTGGATGTCGTTTTCAGCACTGCGACCGATGGCAATGTTGTCGACGAGATACACGACATAGCCTTTTTTGGTGAAATAGCTCGCCCAACCCTCGCGGTTATCGGGGGTGTTGAGCCATGTGCTTCCGGAGATACCACCTCCATGGAAGAAGACGAGAGGATGCTTCTGGACCACAGGTTGAGTGGGCGTCAGCTTTTCCACATAAAGCTGGTCGACTGTGATGGTTCCTGAAGCGCCCTTCACCGGGCGACCGCCAACATAAAAGAAATCACGCTTGTATGCAGACTCCGATGAGGCACATTTCATGCTGATAACCTTCGTACCGATACAATCCTCCGCAGCAGACTCTTTGACGGGCTGCGCAAGAGCTCCGAAGAGCAGCAGAGAGTGCAGGAAAAGACGAGACATGATGATGGCGTAGGAGGGATAGGTAACGAGAGTCTACCAGCAGATGTGGTCTTGGTATAAACGAGTGACAAGTGGTCGGAGACACGGAGCTCGGCGGTTCTCGATGCACAAATTCCTAAGGAATCGCGAAGTTTATGACGCCACTGAGAAATCCACTGTACATTGAAGGCCAGGAACAGCAGCAGAGCAGTTCGCGCAATCCGGTGGGTGGTAGAGTAGCCGGATCAGGCAATGGATAGTCTCCACGCCGAGCCAGGGGCAAGCCGTTGAAGGTGGCAAGGGTTCCTTGAAAGGGGAAGCTTGGCATACCGTTGAAGAGAATCACGCCTGAAAAAGCAAATAGAACCGAAGAAATCGCTGTGCTGTGCCTCTGGTTTACTTGACCTGCGGGAACCGGTCTCTTGGCATTATATAAACCGAAGTCATTCCACAAGAAATCAGGATCCAACAGGACCGAAGTAATTCTATTGTACAGGTCCGTCCAAGGATTGCGATCCTGGTCGCAGCGGGCCTGTAATCTTCAGGACTAGGAAGTCTCTCCGATCGCCACTGAAAATCATCCAGGATGGTGAGTGATAAATGGTCATTATCGTAGACATACCAAGCAATGTGCTGGGGAGCCCAGTAGCCGTAATCACCGTGCACATTGGCGAAGGAAATAGGTAGATTTTGTGCAAACTCTTAAGTCCGTTTGAGCTAATGGCACTTTGGCTCGTACATATCCAGCCTGGAATTGCCCATCCTGGATCCAGCATTGTCATCGTACGTGAGGTGAACCTCGTCAGTCCGTAGAATTTCGAGCTCAACGTTCCCTCCCTTGTCCTTACCAATGATATTTTCGACCGACTCAGATTCGCTTACGGCACCTCGGCGTACGGTCGTGGTGTTGTGTTCTAAATCGGTCCAGCCTTGAGTTCGCGAGCGAGAGTGCGAGTGCGAGCCAGACGTTCCGAGCTTGGTTTTGATCGAATTCCATGTACCCATGATTGCGGCGTCGAGAACCGGAAGTGAGGCGGTCAATGTGCCAAGGGTGAGGTCTAGCACCGTCCATCGCAACACCGACGTGTATTGCCAACAGGAGTCGTTGGTGATGGTAACAGTGGTTTGCTGAAGCAGACCACCGAGGACGGTTGTGCCTCCCACGAGCCAGATGAAAAAGAGGCGCGCTTTCTTGGCCTTGTTGATCTTGACGTACCACAGAATGATGATGGGTGAGAGTAGAAGCACGATACCCTGGTAGTTCATTGTAAGCATCATCTTGAAGTGGGAGGGCGTTGTGTTGCTAAGCTCACCTGTGCTACATGCATGCTGCTTAGGAACCTGTTCTGAAATACTGCATCTACACATACTGCTGGTTTGTCCAAAGAACCAGCAAATTTCTTATCCCAGGAAGACTGCATGGGATTACAGCTGAATGAAAACCCTGCACAGAAACTATTGTCAGTTTTGAATCACTGGAAAGTCATCACTGTTGACTTACAGAATATTGCAAGAAGGGTATAGACCACGACCGTACCGAGAAAGATATCTGCGAATAGCTTCCATCCTCTCGAGGCCCTGTCCGCAAGACGGCGGACAAACATGGTGATGGACATTTTTATGAGGCCAACGGACACGTAAAAGATGATCCTGCATATGGAGAGATAATACATGTAAAGATTGTACTCCTCATATGTGCTTTCGTATGTATGTCTGCCGGCGCCCGTTTGCGCAAGCATCGCGATGCAGATGCATGGATAAGTGACTGCTAATGACTACAATTTCGAGGTTAGCTGAATTCTTTCACTCCTCCTGAGCCAACCTCTCTCGTCGCGACTTACTGCACCGCAGATAATTGCCCAGTCGTCAGGTCCAAATTTCAGTTGTGCTCCTCTAAGACGGATGACAATTCTAGCTACTGTTGGTACAACAATGGCCAAAATGACAATGATCATGCCCGCCAAGATCTCTGGCTTCTTCGACTCGTTCGGTGGGTCGTCTGGTCTTTGTATGGAGAAGGCATAACCAAGGCTGGCGTTGACATGGTCGAGGCCATATTGGCGAAGCATGCCTCGAATGATGTACAAGTCATCAAGAGTCGCGGGAGGCTCTCCCACGAACGCCGAGGTAGGATTGGAAGACATGGCGATGTGGGTGGTTTGAACGGCTCGGATCGATCACTCCAAGGAAACGAAATTCACGGACTACCCAGGCATGATATCTGTCCGATATGCACTCGAATAAACACCAAAGCCCCTGCAGAGATCCTCCTTTAATCCTTTGTTCTTCCTCTTTCTTTTTCCAACTGCACTTCGCCTCTCTTTGCGTTTCCTGGGATTGCATGCAAAGAGCACGTCAACATGCCCTGATCCCATAGGATGTTTGGCCAAGAGTGGTATGGGCTGATACTGTTGTCCGACGAGCCAAGCAGGCTAGATCTCGGTTCTAACTATCTCCATTAAACTCCGGTTTCCCCCCTGCAGTGTAGTATTTCAGATTCCCGCACAAGGGTGATTGGTAAGTGCATGAGACTGGTAGGAGATAACACTGAAAGTGACACATCACCAAAGAATTTCATCAACGGAGCTTATACAGACTACTACCTACTGGATATAGCCCGACAGCCGAGCCCGTCTCGGCGCTTAAGGGTAGAGGCCTTAAGAGCCTGGATCGGTAATTTAATCCGCTTGTGTGTGCTAAAAGAAGAAACGGCCACAGTAACTCGAATGCATAAAGCAATAAAAGTATTTTTACCTTCCTAATACCTCTTTGCCGCTCGAGGAAACATTCATGCATGTGCACGCATGTATAGAATGCAGGGGAAAGCCTTGTGATACTGTTTCCTTATTACATCTTCTCTTCCATTCTTATCATTACTGGTCCAAGTTACTAACAGAAACACCATGTGGTACAGGACGGTATGAAATATGATGCCTTGCCACCATCGGGCGGCTTTGTGAAACCGATGGGGCTGTATAGAGTGGTCATGGTATCTGTTTCGGCCTATAGATCTTGCAATTATCTTGATGCCCGTCCTTTCGTGTGATAGTCTAAGCAAGGTGTCATGTCGCCCGCCTAACACTATGGGCGAAGCAATGAAGCTGGTGGAGTACTCTCTGAAGAGAAAGTTATTCATCTTTAAACAGACAGTCCGTCACTTGCAATCGATTCGTCTTGACTCATTTCTCTAGATTGTTATCTCGTCAGGTTTTATGTAGCACCATATGTCCCGTATATAGTGCACCAGGCAGCTCTGGCTGTGGGTATTCTGCTCACATGTTAAACTAGAAACTGAACTATCCGTAAAATACCATCAGATCCTCTTCTACGCCGAAGTAACCTGCCTAGATTGGAAAAGCTACTCGCGAGCTGCTCTCTCGGCATACAACTCAGCAAGAATGCTGTCCTTCTTGGCGACATCCGCCGCTCCACTTCGGTCATGGAACACCTCGTCCATTTCTTCCAAAGACTTGCCATTGGTTTCGGGCACACAGAACCAAACCCAGATAAAGGACAAGAGACAGAATACCGCGAAGAAGACATAAGCACCGAATCCTGTCTCGCGGACAAGAGGTGGCGTGATGAGGCCAATGATGAAGTTGTTGATCCAGTCTGACAGATACAGATTAGCACTTGTTCCCATAGCGGTAGAGCACAAACTTACTCGAGCAAGTAGAGATTGCCACACCCTTGGCACGGAGACTTGAGGGAAACACTTCGGCAGGCATCGCCCAAGGAACAGGACCCCACGAGCAACCAAAGGCGAGCATATAGAAGAGAAGAAAGGCGACGCTCGTCCAGCCCTCGGCTGTATGACTTGGCCAGTCACTGGAGAACTTGCCCACGAGGACTGCAATGATGAGATGCGGAACAAACATGAAGAAGGAACCGAGAAGAAGAATAGAGCGACGGCCAAACCGGTCGAGTGTCCACAAGCTCGTAGCGACGCCAATTAGCTGGGTGACGTTGAGAACGCCTGACATGATGAGTTGCATGTTGAAGTCGAGACCCATGGTGCCGAACAGAGTTGGTGAATAGTAAATAAGTGCGTTGATGCCAGTGAACTGCTGGAAGAACATGAGGCCTGCACCAACAAGCGTTCGACTCCAGCAGCCAGGCTTGAAGCAATCGGTCCAGCTGACGATCTCGAGTCGAATTCTTCCACCGGTATCTGTTCGCTGCGTGAGCTGAGGATGTCTCTCCCTCAGAACACTAGCTTGGAATCGAGCTTCGGCAATGATATCCATCCATTCGCGCTGGACTCGAGGATCGGTTTCGGGGAGAGCTCGTAGCTTGGCAAGGTTGGTCAAAGCCTCTTCTTCGCGATCCTTGGAAGCCAGCCATCGAGGTGAGTAGGGCAGGAGGATAGCACCGAATCCCAACAGCAAGCCGGGAAGAATCTGGATAAGAAACGGGAGCTGCCAGGACCAGTGGTTGGGTATTCCTTTGGTGCCGTAAGTAATCCAGAAGGCGACTACTATTCCGATGACGATGGATAATTCCTCAAAGACCAGCAATGTGCCACGGATTTCTGGGGGAGAGATTTCTGATATGTAGAGAGGAACCACCATGGAGAGTCTGGAAACCATAGAGGTCAGCACAAAGCAAGTAATAACTTTCACAAGCAGGGAAAGACTCACTGTCCAATGCCAATGCCGCCAATAAAGCGACCTACGACAAGCATGGCGTAGTTGATAGCAGCAGTCTGCAAAGTTGAGCCAATAGTAAACACCACCACAGCGACCATAAGAGAGCGTCTTCTAGAGATCCAGTCGGCGATCCATCCCTGGTTGATAGCTCCAATGAAGGCTCCGAGTGTGATCATGGCAGTCATAAGGCCTTTCTTGAAGCCCGCACCCGGGGCATCGTCCGAGACTTCGGGGAAGCGATCGAGGAAGTGATCCATGACGAGAGTGACGCTGATGACTCCCTGATCGTAACCGAAAAGCAGGCCACCGATGGCCGAGAAGGCAGCGCAAAGGGCGACGTAAGGTGACGAGAAGAGACCGCGGAAGCCTAGCACCGAGTCAGTGATTATACAAACAAGGCTGGGGAGATTGGTCCATACCAGAAGGGCCGTACGGCTCGAGAGACATGCTCATCTCAGCATGCTCTTGAGTGGCGGCGCCATACTCGTCAAGCTTGTCCTTTGCGGACCTGGATGTGTGCTCCATTACTGAGTGATGGTGGTAGTTGAGCCAGTGATAAGATGAGTGGGAGTGAAGATCTTGAACCACGGCGAAAAGAACTCTATTATAGTTTTCGGCTCGGACAGCTGAGCGATCATGACAGCAAATGCCGTGACCAATTGGTGTCAAGATATTACCTCTGGATCCCCGCTTGTACCATGGGGTAAACAGGTAAACACGGGGTGATTGCGGGGAATGCCTGGAACGAGCGAGTCAGGGACAGCGGAGCTGTACATACATAAACTTCTTGTGCAGTACAGTACTAGGTAGTACAGTAGTTGGGGGGTCACATCTTGGAGTAGTCTAGTTTAGATTGGTCGTTGAGGCCATAAAATGGACAGTTATCAAGTCTAGCTCGCTGAAAACTCTGGTCTATACTACCCCAGAAAGTCTAACCTTGGTGATGACTTGCCGGTACTTTTTGCTCACTCAACTTCGCATCTATCTATGTACATATCTCGAGAGCAATCAGGCATCACCTTCTTCAGCGGATCTTGATCTTGGGGTAACAGACTTGCCTGGAAACCTGGAGAAGCCTCGGAATCCAAGTCAGCACAGACCTTGGAAACCCCAAGCGACTTTGTCTCGTTCGAGTTAGCGGAGCGGAGAGTTTGACCCCAGAAAAGCAGGTTTTGGAGCCTTGGGCCGATGATCGGGCCTTTTGCCCCGACGAAATCATTATAATCGGGGCTACCTGCCCTTTGAATTGAGATTCGTAACCAGAAAAGATGAGCTCGTCTAGTGCGTGTCTTGTAAGTTTGCTGCGCTTCCATTTCGGTGAGAAGGCCGGATGCACAGACCTGTCATGATTCTGACGAGTATCTCAGGCTTGTAAAACACAGCATGTCAAGTGTGTTTGGCAGACGCAGAACCCTGGAGAAGAGCCCCGGTCGTGTATTCGATGCGCTTCCGTGGGCCGAGCCTGCTCAGCAGCACCTGTCTACCGCTTCAAATATTCGACTGCGTAAAACCCCCTCCCACACACAACCCCATGTCAGGCATCATGAGATAGAAGTGAAGTAACTGTTGCTACAGGTTGTCGGTTGCAGATCAAACCTGGATCCCATGTCCACGGCGCTGTGCGTAAACCTTGCTACCTACCCTACAAAGAAGCAGATTCTCGAACTGACCAACTCTCAAAGTACGATTTGTGGATGAGACGTCCGATGTCGAAGCCCAATACTTGCCGAGTCCGGGGAGCCCATGGCAGAGTAGCCAGGATAACGCGTTTCAAGCTGATGATGATTCGCTTGCAGATCTCGGTCCAGGTCCATCTCCATCTCTAGGAACACGTGTCGATGTAGTGGAGACTCGCGGAAGAGACACACGCGTTGAAAGCAGTCAAAATGCTTGTCGCAAGTACGGTTTTATTCCGCAGGGCTCTACTCTTGGATTGGCCAGCGTGGAAACAGTTCCATTTCCATTGACAGAGCCCCACGAAGTGCGGTTGATGAAGTACTATTTGGAGTACATGTGCACTTGGGTACGGCACGTTATCCTTTAAACACGTCCTTGTACTGAACCATTGGAGTTTGATCTCTGCGATTCTAGACGCCATTTCGCCAACGTTGTACCACCTCGGGCGGCCAAATGCCCTACTCTCCTCAACGCCATCTTTGCGCTGTCGTCGCGACATCTCAGTCTCAACGCGCAGTACGATCCTTACGCGGCTGATCGCTACCACCAAGAGTGTCTCAAACACCTGACTGCCATCTCCAGCGACTCTTCGGCTCTCAACGACGATGACCTGCTGGCCGCTACAATCCTTCTTCGGACGCTTGAGGAACTCGATGTTCCTCTTCTCGGTACCGATCACGAGGGCCACCTTCTGGGTATACAGCTCTTCATGAACACGTCCGATTCAGCAGTAGCCCCAAGCAGTCTCCGACAGGCTTCATTCTGGATAGGCTTAAGACAAGAGATCTACATGAGCTTCGTCAGCCAGAGGCCCGTCAAGATCAAGCTTGACCACGAGTTTATAGATCGCTCCTTCACACCGGCCGACGATGATACATGGGCCAATCGGATAATAGTTCATTGCGCAGAGGTACTAAACTATTGCTTTAGTAACAGTGGTCGAAGCAGGCACCGGTACCAAGAATTGCTCGACTACGACCAAGCATGGTTGAGAGCTCGGCCTGTTTCCTGGCTGCCGATAGCATATAGTGAACCAGATGAAAGCTTGGGCGAAGTATGTCCGCACGTCATCTATCTCAACCATGCAGTCGGTAAGTCGTAAGCCCTGACGAGATTCGTATTCTACTAATGCACACACAAGTTATTGGCCTAGTACATAGCATCTTTGCTCGTTTACTTCTCATGTGCCACGATGACCGGGCACCGCGAATTGGGCCATCTGCCCAACTAGCTCGGAGGCAGATTGATGTAGGTTATAGTTACTTGCATAGTCATCAAGCTCAGGTCTAACTACTTACTCAAAGAACGATATTCGGGCCCAGGTCCGAGAACTGTGTGGGATAGCCCTCTCTAATCCATCGACTCGCCCAGCTACCTTCACGGCGTGCATGGGGGTCACAGCCTGTGGAGACAGATTCACCGACAGGAAAGACCAAGAGGCGCTACTGGATGTCCTAGTCTTGACCGAGACCACGCATTCTTGGCCTACTGCTGCCGCACAAGCACATTTGAAGAAGGCTTGGGGTTGGCAAGATTCTTGAGTGGGGGAGAGCGGAGCCTGCCACTACCAACTGCTTGATGAACCGGGGCAAATTACCCCGACTGTCTTTTCTGAGATATTGACTACCTATCAAGGATAAACACTCCGAGGTCTAGTTTAACCCCACATCACCCACTGTTTTCTCCAACATTTCGAACTGGCGTGGGGGAAAGATACTTGAGTCTTTTGCATTTCTACCCTTCACGATGCCGTGTTCACTTGGGATCCAGCTTATAAATATGGCAATAAACACCAGAACTACCCGGTTGCCCTGTTCTACCTTATTTTCCTTGTTTCTTCCCCTTCTTTCTGCTCTGTAACCCCCTCAACTTCGACTCAATGGCACCTCGAAAGCTCCAAGTTGGCGTAGCTGGCCTCGGCCGCATGGGCAAGCGACATGCCCTCAACTTCCACGAAAACGTCCCCCGTGCTCAGCTCGTGGCTGTGACGACTCCAGATGCTGCTGAGCGAGAGTGGGCGGCCGAGAACCTTGCGCCTCATGGTGTAGCCGTCTACGAGAACTTCGCCGACATGATAGCCCATCAAGGGTTGGAAGCTGTCTGTGTGGCTTCCGCCACTGCTGTCCATGCTGAACAAGCCAACGCTGCTATTGCCGCGGGTAAGCATGTTCTGTGCGAGAAGCCTCTTGGTACAACGGTTGAGATTGTGAGTGTTCCTGTATCGAGGTTGTTGATATACTAACCGCTTAGTCTCAATCCGTTGTTGATGCCGCCGCTGCCCGCCCCGATCTTAAAGTCATGTGTGGCTTTTCTCGCCGATTCGATGCCTCATACCGCGACGCCTACGAGAAAACAAAATCAGGAATGATTGGTCGTCCTTCAGTTCTGAGAAGCCAGACCTGCGATGTGCTAGATCCATCAGGCTTCTTTGTCGCTTATGCGCAGTTCTCTGGTGGTATATTTGTGGACTGCAGCATTCATGACATCGATTTGGCTCTGTGGTTCTTTGGCGAAGACTCCAAGGTTCGATCAGTTCACGCCGTGGGTATCACTGCTGTAGAACCGGATCTGAGGCAGTATGACGATCGGGATAACGCTGTGGGCACTGTTGAGTTCTACGACGGTCGAATCGCGTATCTGTATGCGTCGCGTATGATGGCCGCTGGTCAGGAAGATACCACAGAGATCATCGGGACAAAGGGCAAGCTATCTGTCAACCTGGTACCTGTCGAAAACCACGTCCGCATCTACGAGGAGGGGGGTATCCGCCATGAGCTTCCGCAGAACTACTGGGGACGGTTCCAAGCTGCTTTTACAACAGAAGCTAGGGAGTTCACAGCCTGTGTGCTGGATGACAAGCCTGTACCAGTCAACTTGGCATCGGCTGTAACAGCTGTACGGATTGGCGCAGCATTGCAACGATCCATGATCACTGGGGATAAGATTCAATTCGATAGGGATGGTAACGAGGTCGATAAAGCACAGCCATAAAAGCGTTAGATGACTTAGTATTGAGTTCATAATCAAAAGAGTAAGACCTCTGAAGGTTTCACATATCTGATCCTGTATCTGATGCATTGGTTTGACGACCAGTGACATTTTCACCGGATTTCCAAGTCCAGATATCCAATTGCATTGGCTGATAGAGAATTTTGACAGCATTTCATTAAGAGCCTTTACAGTACGACTATTCCACTGTGGCAAACATGCGAATGCAGCCTGTGATGTCAGTTGAGCTAAAGATCGACATTAGGATCGATCTTTTGAGGCTGTGTCGCATCAAACAGTATGCTCATTGACGTGCCGTCATATAATGTGAGACAATAAGCATGTCAGCCGCTACTTGAGCATCAGGCTTTCAACACCTTGGCTTAAACTATGGGCTGAGCTGACTGACGGCTTTGCAAGGCACATTGCTTATTGTTTGCGTCCATTCCTAGGATGAACGCTGCAGGACGCTTCTTTCAATCAGTACATCAACCCTTGATGTGGCAGAAACACGCCATCGATTGGTGTGACTTGAAAGTAATCATGACAATCAAGACGTAATGTTGGGCTCTGCGAGCGAACATATATATAAATAACCTCTTACAGGCTCTATGTCAGTTCCTTTTACAGCCACTCTCCACCACCGCCATCATGAAGTCCGTCCTCTTGATCACACTCCTTTGGCTATGCCCTACTCTGATCTTCTCTCTTTCCAAGCGTACATGTGAATCATTCGAGCCAAAGGGAAAATCCGGAAAGAGAGGGCTAATTTACTATGGCGACCAAGTCCGTGTATCAGAATCATTCAATTGCTCCAGAGAACAAGCCCAGAAAGACGGCGATGGTGACGGAAACTGCTTCTTTGACCGCTACCAAATGGGCATCATCGTCAACTCGACCGTCAATGCGACCATGTCCGACAAGCAAACAGTATTGGAAGCTGTACGAGACGCCATTCGCCCAGGCGCAGCGTATTGGACCGACTTGAACAGGACTGTGGTGTTGCCATTCCACGTTCTAACTAAAACAATACCAAAAGGAAAGGTCGGTTACTACGCCTTCACGCCCAGAATGCGATGCTGGGAAGGTCTGGTGAGGGACTGTACCGGCGATGACGAGGATCTCGATGGCACCATGGTAATGGCATGCGGTTACGTACTTCTCCATCGTGGTGAAAACGCAAACGAAACTCGTCCTGACGGGACATTAAGATGGTTTCAGGATGAGACCATGGAGGGAAAGGAGGACCGACCATGGCCAGAATATGAGGACGCTGTCAAACAAGTTGAAGATGAGTCGGGTGCTATGGGGCTTCTGTCAGGCTCTAGTCCGTTTACTTATTTGTTCTGGGCAACGATGGGCTCCATGTGGCTTCTGATATAATCCTTTTAGCTACAAAATGTACATAAACAGGCAGAGCTAAAATCCTAGTTTGGCTTGGACAACCTTTATCATGCGTCTATCTGGGTATCCCATTAATAATCTACCCCTTCAGAATACGTATAAGACTTTCTATAAGAAGAATCCAACTCGTCATTAGAAATCATGGCCGCGAACCTCGTCCTCTGACAGACGACCAGACCAAACATCGATGTCCTTGGCTCGTGCAAACTGTGCGAAGGGCCTGGTCAGTAAACATACAAAATACTTGACATTGAAACTCACCTTGGTGCGGTATACGAGCTTCCAACCAATGATGGGCATAATGAAGATTGGAATTCCGACATAAGAAGCAACAAAGTCTGCTGTAGACCAATGTCCTTTGAGAAAAACGGGAAACCCTGCAACGAGGGTAATGATGATGGAGCCAATACCCCCAACCCAGGCAGTATAAGGCATCCAAGGTGCTTTCCAGGGCAGGGAATCACGGCTAATGCCCTGAACCTTGAGAGCGCGGTAGAACCGGATGTAGCAAAAGCAGAGAGTTGACCATGCTATCAGACCTGCTACCGTACTGAGGTTAAGAAGCCAAGCGAAAGCTTGAGCGGCACCGCCTTTACCAAGACCTGCAGACAGTCGACTAATTAGCATCCTATAACAAAGTGATAAGGAAGATGGGTGATATGACATACTCAGATACGCCAGCGGTCCAAATAGCCATGCAGTTATGACTGCAACCCAAGGGACACCTTTCGATGTTGTGCGGCCAAAAAACTGCGGGAGCTGTCGATCCGTTGTCATAGCGAGGATGATACGAGAACCAACCCAACAATACGAGTTACCAGCAGACCAAGCAGATATCAGGATACAGGCGTTAACGATCGAAGGGAGTACTTTGATACCAGCTGTTTGGATAGCAATGACCCACGGTGAACTATTAGCATTACCAGTGCCTGAGACAAGGTCCGAGTTTCTAGGATCAACTATCAGGCCAATCAAGAAAGCTCCGAGGATATAAAAGAAGCCAATTCGATAAGTGACGCGATTGGCAGCCTTGGGGATAGCTTTGTGAGGGTTGACAGACTCGGCTGCGCTAATGACAACGGTTTCCACACCCACGAAGGAGAAGGATGCGTTGACAAAGGCGGAGAGAAATCCAAGGAAATGTCCAGTCGAGCCAGTGATGCCTTTATAATTAACCCAGGCACCCGGATTATTCCAATATCGGAACCCAATGGCATCATGATTAGGGCCGCCCCCCGAAGTAATGACAATGGCAACAAGGACTAGTCCAAGAAAGCACAGGACCTTTATGGCGCCAGTGACAACTTCAGCCTCACCAAAGAACCTGACGTTCATCAAGTTAATGGAAAGGATCAGGAAGAGACTGATGGTGATGACGACAGCTGGGGTGAGATCCGTCCAGTAGCTAACAAGAACCGCCGCTGCCGAGCACTCAGACGCAATGGCGATAGTGTAGCAGTATCCGTAGGAGATGGCGAGAGAGAAGCCAACTGCAGGGTCAATGAAGCGAGTTGCCCAGTGAGGAAATGAGCCCGCCGTAGGGAACTGGTCACAGGAATGTTAGTTGGCCAAGTTGCCAGGTTACAGACTGAGCTTACCAATGTTGCGAGTTCCGAGATACTTTGCATCACACACCAGAGCACAGCACCGACGGTGATGTAGGCCAAGAGTAGCCCTGCCGGACCAGCAGTCGCATATGCAGATCCAGTTCCGATAAACAATCCTGTGCCAATGCCACTGCAGAGACCAATCCAGGTGATGTGATAGTCTTTGAGTCGTCTTTGCGTAGGTCCATGGCCCCCATTGTTGAGGATCTGCTTCTCGGGATCTGTTTCTTCTGGCTGTGCTTGGGACACAGCCGGAGCAGTTTCGATAGCATCTACTGAGGGACGAGGAGCCATGGTGTATCACAGGCAGTAATTTGTTTTTAATAACCCGGTGCGATTGGGATTCCTGCCAAGGCCTTTTAAACCTCAGTATTAGATGTTCTGCACCTGCAATTGCGCAATTCGAACTTTTCACCACTAGCGTATCATATTTTGAGAACTACCGAGAAATTCGGGAACGAATTTGGCTATTAGACTACATAGTAGAGGACGGGAGGCAAGTCTTTAGCAGAAATTAGTTTAGTGCCAGCTGCGTGAAAAACTCAATCCTCCGCTAAATCAGGTTCTGTCTGGGCTTGATCGGGACTGGACGGGCCGCTGGCTTCTCTTCATACGCGGGTATTCCTCTCGCTACTGTTGTTGCTAGGCTAATATAAGTAACCTCTAAATAGGATTTTCCATCTCGTCAACGGTGGGAACGCGGTCAGGTTCTAGTCTAGGGTATTCTGTGATGTCGGCTACCTTGGAGAGTTCGAGTCGTCTATATCTTTGGATATGTTAAGTGGACTGACTCCCATCGCATCGACACCCTTTACGGATGCTGCTGTGATCCTTCCTTATCCTCCTCTCTTTCCACCTCGTTGATAGAGAGAATGACTTCGATAGGTTTGCAAACGCCAACGCAGCATATGCATTTAACAAGAACTTCCCCCATAGGAGGTAGCATATTCCGATTTAGATAGGAAATACAGATAAAGATCTTTACAGAGCAAGGGATTACTACCTCTAGCTAGAGCTGTCACTAAGAGTGAGGTTATTAGGCAAAGCGAGCCTTCCTTACCCCTTTTAGCACATTGGCAGGCTGCACATAGATCGCCTCACGTAAGGTTCGGCTCGAGATCTCAAGTCACAGGGACGTGCTGGGTTTGCATAGACTGGTCCTTCTATCCACTTAAAATTTTGCAATGGCTCGTATTCCAAGATTGGTGTCTGAGAAGCCGGCACTAAGCCTATTAGGAACATGAGGCACGTCACTAACAGTATAGATATCATAATATAGCTTGCCCTTAGGGCTGTATCTGTGCTCTTCTTCTTCTTCTTCTTCTTTTTTTAGTACCTGGGGGTGACTCGCGTCTACCGGGCCGAATCCAGCGTCCTTATGCGTCCGAGATTAGTCCTTTTAATGTTGGAGTGCTTTCCCCTACAAAAACACTAGACTACGCTGCCCATTGTGTGCCAAACTTTCTTTGTTTCTTACCCTCTGTCGAAATTGTCTTTGAACCACCATAGGATCCATCAATCGTATCACCTCGGCCATTTTGGCTACCTCGTCTCTTCTCAGCGCTGCTTCAGCTTCTGTAATTGACTTGCCTATCACGATCATCGATACCTACGTATGTTAATCGGAATCTTTGGAGTAGTGTAAAACTGACTGCCATAGAACCTGGTCGATTTCAGTGTTGGAACACCAGCTCAAAAATTCAGTCTCCTATTCGATACCGGTAGTGCTTCAGCCTGGATCCTTGATTTTAAGTGCGCCGATGATTGCAAACACTATGACCGGTACGTGAAGTTACCCTCATCTAGACGCCCAACATCCATAGCTAACTAATATGGCATACAGGGGCCCACGTGCTGGCTATAATATCGATGCTACCTCTACCGCCCGCTTAACAGGAGAAAGCGCTGACATTGGCTATCTCGGTGGCCGAGTAGTTGGCCCGACTGTTAAGGATACCTTTAAAGCAGATGGCGTGACCTTCGATGCAAGCTTTATCGCAGCCAACGAGAGTGACTGGACTGCTTTAGCCGGTAGCGGCTTTATGGGCCTTTCCTTTGGTAGTATCGCCGATGGCGGCGCCGCACCAATTTTCGAGGCTCTAATGGCAGAGAAACTGGTAGACAGACCGCGCTTTGCTCTCTATAATTCCCGAGCCGATGGAAATAACACCAACGGAGTTCCTGGCAGGGGCCTGCTTACCCTAGGAGGATCTCACGAGGAAAAATATGTTGAAGGCGAGTTGGCTACTATCCAAGTTAGCACGAACATGAGCGGCAGCTACGAGCTTTGGCAATCCGTACCGGCCAACATGTTCCCCTCTGCACCGAGTTCACTGACTGGTCTATCTCCTTTGAGCTCGGCTTCTTGGGTGCAACCAAGACTGTCACGCTCACTGGTTCTGAGCTTGCTGTTCCTGGCTTTGCCAACCGAGATGATGCCTGCTGGCCTCCTTTCGATGATTCCGAGGTGGAGGGCTTCTGTATTTTTGGTATGACCTTCCTGGACAATTTCTACACCATCTTTGATTATGGTGCCTTCCCCGGAAACAACACATTTATAAACCCTACTCTGTCCTTTGGCAACCTGAAGAAGGGACTTTAGTTTGGGTTAACTTTCATAGTTAATATTTAACTATACTTGATAGACTCTTATATAGACTAAGATATATTACACCATATTTTGGTATCTTACTGATGCTGTCCTAATAGCTGTTTCCCATAGTCGTTGCCATTCGGAGTCCTGACCAGAGTATGGATATGAAAGCGCAAAGGCTCCTTATTAGTGAGAAAGACGCCCGAGTGATGATCGAACTCAACCATTATGACCGGGGATTGCACTTTGAAGTAAAAGGCATCACTATCCCCAAAACCACCAATCCAGCAAAACCATGTCTCATCATCCCAGTGATTCTCAATCTCCTCAAGCCGGGCGGCTAATGCTTTCTCTGGAAGATAGATGATGCTCAGCCGGATCAGTTTACGGACAGTATCCTGTTGAGCCTCGGAGAATCTCGACACTTTGACACCCTCATACGGGATTACACGGTTGTCTTGGAAAGCACCCCCTAGATGACGTTGGTCGGCACGGTGCCAGCGCCACGAGGGATACTCGGGATCGCTCGAGTTCTTATATATCTGCACCTCTTTCTGAAGCTCAGGGTCGATCGACTGCATAAGGTTGAGGGCAGTCTGTTCCTGGTCCTTGAAAGGCTCAATGCCCTCATCAGGACCCTCGTCAATGACGTTTGGCTCAGCGCCCATAAAGACGGGAGATATCACTATCTGGGTCCCGACCATGAAGCAGCTTATACAGAGGTGATGGCCAATAACCTGCCAGCCCCAGGGATCTTGGGTGGATGGCGTCCCGAAGACGATAAAGTTGTACGAGTTTTTATTCAGAACCTTTGTGCCGTTGATAACCTCGCCGAGGAATTGGTTGGTCTTCATAATACTAGACGCTTTTTCATAGCCCTCGGCAGACAGACTTGCTTGCATAAGACCATGCAGCGCCATGGCCAGGTCCGGAGAAGCTTCTTCTAACCGGACGCCATTCCTGAAAATATACAGGTCGGAGTTAAGCCAACTGCGCCATTCTGGCGCATCAATCGGTTTTTGAAGTTTCTCTCTTTCCTCTGCTGATGCAATATCAATGGCGTGCTGTGCTGCCCTAGATGCTTCTACTGTCGGGGCTCCGGAATCTTCGGATCCATGTGATAGGCGGTACAGGTTTGGAATCACGTTGCCATCAGTAGTTATTCCCTTGTATGGCTCGTCATAGAGCCTTTTCCATGCCTTCATCCAGTCGACTCTAAAGGGTTCAGCGCAACGGAGCTTGGTCCACTGGTACGCATCGGACTCGGCCAGCTCCTTGCTTCTCTGGGTATCGGGAGATGGGAGGTATTTTCGAAACTCGGCAGGAAAACGACTCTGTGCCATGTTGATGCAGTTAAAGGTAGATATGTATGCTGTAGTTGAGATGAAAGTCGGCAGCCTTACACAAGGAGAAGTGAATAATATGAATAATGCCGAGGAACTGGGGGGCTGGGGGGACGCGTCCAGGCCTTTAAGTTCACTTCCATTCCGAGATCCAATGCCGATATTCGAAACCAACGAATAGCTGACTGCCCCCGCAAACCTACAAGCCACACGCAGCTCGGCTCGTCCGGTACTTGATTAGCGGGGGGTAAGTACCTAGGTCAATGCGTTACGTTGTTTATATGGAACGTCTGAAGACACAGATTAGTGAGGATTGTGATCAAAATTAAGTTATATGCACACAACTTCAATTCGACCTAGCCCGTAGGAAGACTGCAGTACAACCAAGTAAGCTGCACGCTATACATGTATGTATGCGTTGATCTTGAAAAAGAAATTGCATTCTC
This sequence comes from Fusarium sp. NRRL 66739, assembly GCA_021655895.1. Classification (NCBI taxonomy): domain Eukaryota; kingdom Fungi; phylum Ascomycota; class Sordariomycetes; order Hypocreales; family Nectriaceae; genus Fusarium; species Fusarium sp. NRRL 66739. The sequence continues at coordinate 96,884 of JAJJWO010000179.1, forward strand.
GCCGCATTTCTCTCATAGACTTAGTCTCTCAGTACTTGTCCACTTCAGTGAGCAATGTCTCAGCAGCGAGCTTCCCAAGATTGTTTGATGCTAGTGGTGAATCGCCAGTCAAAACAAGTCGATCACGATGTGTTGCGCCCGTGATATCCCTGTTGAGAGGCGTGACACCGAGCTTCCGAAGCCGCTCACCGACCAACCAGGCCATCTTGCCGGGAATATAGCCAATGTCGATATTGGCTCCTGTATCTAGAGAGTCCGGAAAGACGTCGATTGCGTACCCGTCGTAGATGAACTTGCTCCCTTCAGGCTTACCGACGTCGGCAGCGAGCATGCTGGCAGGGCCGTGGCACAGAGTGATAAAGAAGCGTTCGTTACTATGGGCCCAACGGAGAACGTTACCAACAGTCTCTGAGAAGGGTATACCGTTCAAAACGCCATGGCCCCCGGGGATAAAGATAGCAAGATATTCTGTATCTTTGGTGAAGCCTTTGCCCCAGACTTCCTGGAGGTTGAGTGGGTTGCGGATCTTGTCTTTGTACTTCTCAAAGACTTTCTTGACTGCCGCATCTTCTTGTGGAAAAGCCCACATCTCCAACTTGACAGGATCGCCGGAGAGTGTCGCGATGTCGATGTCAAAACCGGCAGCGTCGAGATGCACCATTGGCAGCAGCATCTCTACGGGATGGTTCCCGGTGGAAAAGAACTCGCCGCCAGCCATTCTGAGGTAGCGTTCTTGGGTTCCGATGAGAAGCACCTTCCACTTGCCGCCTTTGTAAGCGTTGGGATAGTTTGCTCCGTCGAAATCTGTTTTTGAAGAGACATATTGAGTCAGAGAGTAGGGTGAGGGGAACCATGCATCGGCTTCAGCCTGGTCTGCGACTGGGGCACGGTCTGATGTGTTGGGCATGGCTGCTGGTGAAGCCGTTTCCGGATTTGACTGATATATAGTGATTTTTGTGACAGGCTATAGGACTTCAAGTGAAGGGGAGTCTGCTATATACAAGTATCGCTGATCAAGCCACCTGAACTTTATCGTACCGTGATGCATGTGAAGCTGAGTGCAATTGGATCTAAAGCGAGACAACAGCTGCTATCCTATCGATAAGGTTAGGGCTACATCATATTGACGTCAGTATATTCAAGTCAGACTTTCATCAGTGGTTGAACAAGTTCTTACTATGCCGATGGCGCAGCTCAACGCTGTGGGTGGTCTTCTGAATGACCAGATAGATAGAAGCAATTATCGATACAAAACCAGAGGCTAATTTAGGCCATTGATGCGACAGTACAGTTTTGATACCAGAAGAATGAGCCCTCTTGGCAATTCACTGCCGTTGCCCATGTTCAATATGGGCTACCTGGGTTATGTTATCTGACGGCAGAGCAATCATACGGCCACAAGGGCGAGAAATGTATTAGACTAATCGAAACTTCTTCAAAAACACCCCTCGATCACGTAACGCTCCTGGGAGCATACGAGGGTCAGAGTTCATAGTTTCTCCAGTGACGTTATTACGGAACCATCTGAAGAACCGTGGATCATCCCTTGTTCTATCTGCCTCAACAACTTCCCACTCTGAGGATAGTTCGCCTAACCTAGGATCTTCATGGGTCTCTTTCTCAGTCTTCGTATTCAAGAAGTAGGGGCTTTGAACTCCATGGGAGTCGGGTCTGTAGCGTATGATCCATGGTGCTGGCAAGGGACCAAGAAAGGCCTCTGCGCTAGAAAAGCCATGGATATAACAGCTGCCCACAATTTGGAAAGTTCCCTCTGTCGTTGAACGGAGAATGACCAATACATTGCAGCCAAGAAAGGAACATACAGTGTCACCTGTATCATGATCAACTTCAGATTCGCCAGAGAAATGATGGAGTAGGATCTACTTACCTGGTTGCACGTCCTGGTGACCAAGACCAAAATACCCTTCTCCACACGTAAAGAACGCTTGTTTGGGAAGGAATCGCAGTTCATGGGAAAGGTTATCGATATCCATATCGCCCAACTCACTCTCAAACTGGCCTTGTGAACTCACGAAAAGCCCGGCCAGTTTTTCTTTGAGTTCGAGAAGGGATGACCAAGTAACGATGGTAGGGAACCGATCTCCAAGCTTGCCCTGGACAAGAGTCGTAACAAAGGCGTCAAGGACACTCTCTCCTGTGGGATATTTCCCCACGGTCAAGTTATCTGGCTCCCAACGCTGCAGTGTTCTCAATCGCTCAGTTTTGCTGCCCAGATATGTGCCTTTGTTGATGTGCACGGTGCCTATTGCAATGCCACAGACCTCGAGAGTGTTAGGGGCATGATATGTTGCCTCAACGCGAGACATCCCAGACACCAGTGTCGCTGTTCGTGTCACCAAATCACTCATATCCTCAGATAGATCAGGTATCCATGAAGAGAGCTGTCGAGGCTGGCTTGTTCGCAAACTACAGAACTCAAAATGCAGCCGCTTCATCTGGTCCATCAAACCCAGAGACAAATCTCGATAGACGTCTGCCACTGGAAATTCATACCGAGGTTGAATTCGAGTGAGTAAGCTAAGCAAAGCGAGTCCAAAAAGACCGTAAACCTTGTCATGGGGATCGACACAGTCTTGATACGTGACAGAAAGGAGAAGTGCGGTGAAGTTTACGGCTTCATAATTATAACAGAACGTGCCAAGCTTTGGGAGTCTGCTAGATGAGATAGATCGATGGAGGTTTCTTTTCCACATGAGACAGACAATGGCCTTACGAAAAGCTTGCCAAGCAATCTGATGCCGTCCGCATTGCAAAATCGCTTTGTGGTTGGAGAGGTGCACTTCTTGTACAACCCACAACCTACTGAAATATGGGCGGTTGGTCAAGTCTGCAATGGCTTGCCAGGTGCTATCGTCATATGGCAATTCGGTGCGCGGATCAAACCAGTCGGGCTTTTCAGTCCCTGGGGAGGGTATGATCCAGCTCGCCTTGGTCATGTCAACCTGCGCGGCCAGATAGTCTAGCGTGGACAGCGCAAGCTTGCTATTGTTTGATTCGCCCCCAAGCCATATCACGACACGGACTGCTGACCTGTAAATGTCGGCCATACGGGGAACTTGGGTATTCTTCTCGGGAATATCGCTTTGGTTTATGCAAATCGCATCAACCCATAGTGTCCGAGCCTTGTCTCGGTGCCGAAGATGTTTGAGCGCGCCAACGAGATTTTCCTGGATATGCAGTGTTTTTGACCCATCAGCATCACATGCAGAAATAACTTGGACAGTTTGGGGATTTGCTGCAATGCCCCAAGTGTAAGATAGTGCCTCATATTGAGGGAAGTGCGTGTCATGAGCTTCAAAGAAGTCGTCAGGAATAGTATCGACAGCCGGGTGCGCCCACGAAGAGTTGTCCGACTCTTCATTCCAGAGAATAAGCCGGCCATCGACGGTTTCTTCTACTTTACAATCGGCGGACAAGGCCTTCTGGGGCTCATCTGAGCGTCTCTTCTGAAGTTGTGCCTTCGTCGAAGGTCTGAGTGGCGCATGATCGATTCTGATGTTGATATCAGACTCAGTTGGGCCAGGTAGGAGCGTAAGTAGTCGAATATCACCGTTGACCAGTTGAGCGTATTGATATAAGGACATGATTAACGCTATGGTACATAGAGTAATCAGACAAGGGAAACCTAGCTCCTTTGTGCGGGGTAGCGTTCCACCATCTTCGGCATAGACGGCATAGTGACCTCGACGGGGAGATGATCCGGCCGAAGAGGACTAGCCCTAGCCTTTGGCGGGGAGGTGACCCGAAGCGGAGAAATCTTGAAGTTACCCAAAGTACATTGGCATTGGATATATCTATATAAATACAGTACAAGTTAACACCCTTTCTAGACGTATTCCTATATTTATAATTCATCGTTCTATACCCTGCCAATAAATTACGAAAAGTCTCACTTGCCCACCTTATACAGCACGATAATTCAAATACCACCAATCTCAACTCTTGTTCAGACCACGACGGTCTTGACTGAACAATGGCTCTGATCTTACCATATTGGTTGATTGCCATTGGCTGTCTGATTTTGTATACTGTACTGTCAGTCTTATACAATCTATTCCTTCATCCACTTCGACGTTACCCTGGTCCATTCTTGGCCAAGATATCTTTCCTTTGGAGCCGACAGGCGAATGTCTATGGCATCAAGTATATCAAAATCCATGAAGCTCATCGTAAATACGGTACGTTCCGTATAACTACCTATCATCAGCAAGTAAGATTATTGATAAAATAGGCCCGGTGGTACGAATTGGACCGAATGAGTTATCGTTCGCCGATCCAGCTGCTATTCGCGATATTTATCTAAACAACACCTTTCAGAAAGAACCAAAGTTCTATGTAAGAGTTGTTTTAGTCATGCCTCTCCCTAGCCACTAATCAATCACCTTTCTTTTAATAGTTTGCAAAGAGGATCGACACAGAAGAGCATCTTATGAGTTTTCGGTAAGATTGTCTAGTGATTGCTGTTATATACAAGCTCACAAGTCATCCAGAAACTCACATGCGCACAATCAGCGTCGAAAGCTTTTATCTCGTGGATACTCTCAGGGTAGTCTACTGAGTGTGGAAAAAGAAGTCAGTGAAAAGATACAAGGGTTTCTCGACATTCTTGCTACAAAAACTGCTGATGGCAGTTCAGTAGACGTTTACAGCTTTGTGCATCTCTTGTCATTTGACCTGGTTTGTAAGAGAATGCCATTCGACCATTGGCGAGGATGAGACTAACAAACAAAAGACCGTTTGCTCTTCGGGGAAGACCCCAGGACCCTTGAGTTGGGGGGCGAACACATGGTTCTGTCGTACTTTAGAGCATGGAGACCTCTCTATACTTATGTATGTACACGGCACACTCAACCACTCTTCGCTCCATATCCGTACTATCATCCAGTTACTAAACCTTGCCTGTTCACGGTTGCTAATATGGGGTAACAGAAAGAACTTATGCCTCAGCTGGAGACATACGGTATTTACCTACCAGGCACCGTCGGGGACAACTTCCGCAAAGTCAGGGAGTGGAAGAATGTAAGTAGTAGTCATCCTATGGAAGCAACGCTGACTTATAGGACGATAGTATTCTGTCGGCCTGATCCGTAACTCTAGGCAGAATAACATCGTCACACCTTTCTTTAGTTCTCTTCTTTACGGGGAGAAGGATGGCTTTCTTGGCCGACCACTCACAGATTCAGAGGTGGCCGAGGAATGCATGAGCGGCATGTAAGTGCGGCCTCTTCTTTACGGACTGGTCCATTGTAATTACATTCATCAGGTTCGGTGGAACAGGCACAACCGCCAACACCTTCGTATACTTTCTCTGGGCCACTTTACAGCGTCCAGATATAGTTGAAAAACTCAAGGCAGAGCTTAGATCAGCCTTTCCGAAGGCGGACTCAGCGATCGATTATCAGGCATATTCTTGGCCCCTTGGCGACTACTTTTACAGTGAGCTAATATTCATAGACATGTGCTCGCCTACCGTATCTACAAGCGGTGACAAACGAGACTCTTCGAGTGTATCCGACGATCGTCGCCATCCTGCCAAGAGTTGCCACCAAGGAAACCACTGTTGCGGGCTCCCATATTCCTAAAGGAGTAAGTCAATCCGTATTGAGGCTACACAAACTACTAAAGATTCATAGACTGTTGTAGGAGTGCAAAATTACACCGTACATCGTTGGGAACAGGCGTTCCCGAGACCCGACGACTTCATTCCTGAAAGATGGCTCGATGAAGCAAATAGCGATGTACGCAAAGAAGCTTTTGTGCCATTCTCAGTTGGTCCTCGCAGATGCATAGGTATCAAGTAAGTATAGGCCTTACCTTTTTGTGACAGTTCAGCGTTGACATCCAAAGCCTTGCGCAGATGGAGTTGAGCAAGCTGATAGCAGCGTTCTTTTTGCGATTCGATGCTACGATCGACCCCAGCATGGGCCAAGAAGACATGAGAATATTTGACACTTTCAACGCTGGACCAGCCGGGCGAAAGTTGCTCATTAAGCTCAAAGAAGAGAGTTTCCAGGGGGAAAAGGTTGATGCTCCTGATATTGTCACCACTCAGTATAATTAGGGCAGGGCATCAGACGAAGTGGCACTTGGCGAGAATGTAGGGCCGTGTCAAAAGTGAAGAATATTCTTCTGTGGCACGGCATGATACGAATCTGAAAGAGTTGATATTGGAAAGCCAAATATTGTGTCTTGTCATAAATAAACTCATGTCGAATGTTCATTCTTGAGATTCAGAGAAATAGTCTTGCCAATCAAAGTTTAATGCCTGTTGGAGGAACCAGTCTTGATTGAAAGGGTCTAGTGTGAGTCCCATATCGAAATTCTCAGCAGACATGTTGTTAGGTAAACGTTCAGCAGGCTCCTGCATATGATGAGCTGTCTCGTCTGATATCGAAGTTTCTGTTGCTCATAATAGGCATATTAGCAAACTACAACAGAAAGGGCAAATAGAGCCTGAGTCCTAAGAGACCGACTGACACGTACCGGTATTTTCGATGTATCGCAGACGATCCTTGAGGTTTCGAATGACCCGGATTGCTTGCGATGAAGACTGAACTTCTGACGTAAAGTGGTTGAAGATTTCCATGGCCAAAGATAAAGAATGCTCAATGGCAGCTTTCTCTTTGCTATCTGGATTAGACAATACTGAGGCTTGAAGGACCGTTGTTGCACCGAATGCGACTATGACAGCTGAGTTAGACATGTCAAACAACAAGGCAGCATAGCAAACGTACAGTAAACACTCCACCAGGAAGAACACCTATAAACACTGCCGAGTCCTTGATATAAGACCAGTATCAACCCATGGGCCGTGTCCTGACACACTTGGGTCATCTTCTTGCCAACCTCATCGCCGAGGCTTTTCTGGTCGGGAACACGGGAGTTTTCGCTTGCAGTTGATCGTACAGTAGGAAGGATGATTGGGCGAAGTAAAAGAATACGCGTATATAAGAAACTGTAAGACATTAGCGTCAAGCGCTGAAGGGAAGCTTATCTTACGTACCGACAGTACAGAATCCTTGGTTGAAGAAGAGCGCTCTCTTTCTGGCCTTCCGAGTCTATAGAGGCACCTTGGAGTCTTAAATACTTGGGGAGGTCGTCCAAGAATAGATCTAGGGTCGAGTTCAGACAAAGCATCTCATGCAATTTCGGCATGGGCATATTGAGTTGACCGTCATTGTCAGAAGCTTGCTCCTGAGCGTCTTGTGTGTAGAAGCGGTCCACCACTTGGTCCAGTATTTCGAGCAGCCGGATTGTATATACAAACAGCCCGAGCCGGCATGAGGATCCTGGCGGTTGAGTTCCTTCTCCATCCTCAAGAAGGCACTCGTCGTCGATAATCAGCGGTAAAGGCACACGCGACTTGCATGACAGCATGGCTGGCCTCCCGAACGTGGTACAGATCAACCTTTTGTTATGTCATAAGTACGCTATAGGGGCAGTTTGTGAGAATAGTTGAACGTACGTATCCAGTGTCACGCAAACATACCACACTCTTCTGCGCATTTCTGTTTCCAGCTGGTTACTTGATCTGTGCTTGTTCGTATCGAGATGCAGCCCAAGGCTCTGCGCTACGCGAGTTGCCAGTCCTACAATGTTCCAACATCGATTCGAATACATTGTGGACTGGAGATGTATGGCTGTTAACAGAAGTAATTGGACGACGGGTATTGTCGCGACATCCATCGTATCAATAGGAACAAGCCTCCTCGCTCTCTGGTAAAACTCATCTGCAAGCGCTGCCCTATTTCCCAAGTTGAGTCCGTGAGCAAACCTACATCCCATTGCGAAGACCATGTTTAGCGTTGCCAACATGATGGGATCGCAAATAGCTTTGATATTCTGATCAAGGCTTGTAGGCTCCCACAGGCGATTGTAAAAGCGCATGAAGGTTGGGATGTGTAGGATCGGATAGACCGGATGTACGATATCCCAGAAGCTCTGGATGTATCTGTCAGATATACTACGGATCGGCACAAGCTCCAGAGCAGCCAAGCTTATGCTTTGTTCTTCAGCCAAGTCGCTGTGGTGTGTCGGCCTCCGATGTTCGCTTGTACCAGCCGTCACTTTGTCATTCTTCGCTCCGGTTTCGCCAGTAGTGAGTAGTACATGTTTAACAAATGCTATGGTTGAGGATGGGCCATAGAGTAAATGTTGATCGTGGCTAGATGTTGAGACAGTTGCCAGTGCGTCGGAAGACTCGGCTTCACAGATATCTTGAGTGGTTGCCGGCTCTGGCTCCGGAATTGAGTTTTCAGGTGCACTGGTGTTGGAAATGTTGTCACAGCTCCCATGCTTGGAGTAACGGCTCTTTTCAAGTTGCTCTAATCGACTCTCAAGTGCTTGAATATGCCTGAATGTCTGTCAATACTGCTCAACCCGGGAGTATACAAACCACATACTTCTGTGTTTTCAAGGAGCTCTCCTCATAAAGACAGTCACGCTCGGAGCCTCTTTTCTTGCATGCATCGCACACGGGCCGCTTTCCATCACAGCGAGTTTTGCGAAGACGGCAATAGTCACAGGCGAGCTGTGTTTTACGACGCTTTCTAGGTAGTTCTCTTTCCCCCGGAAGGTTTGCGGTTGATTCAGCTGTTAACTCGTCAAAACTATTATCGAATCCTTGGTTCCAGTCCACGTTTGGTAATGACATTAGGAACTAGAGGGCAGAAGAACAAGTGTAATGTTGGTAAGATGAAGGTGAAATCTAAACCTGTGTACTAGTTTCCCTGGATTTGTAGAACCGATGTCGGTGTAGAAATCTAGGTTCAGTGAGCTCCGTTGGTTTAGAGCTAGGCTTACTAACTAGTTCTGCGACGGTAATGCGGGGGAATTTCTCTTTATTAGCCACATTTGTATGTAAATGGTACCGGTACATGCAGCACTTATTCGCGAGCCATCATCGAGCGTACCTGTCGTAAAAATTCCCAGTATTATTATCAGAACCTTGTATAAACTTAAATTTGTAGATCAATTGGCTTAAGCCTCGAGAAACAATTTTTCCTACTCCGGACTTCCTGTTCAAGTGAAGCTACTTAGCTTCCCTAGTACTTTTTAACACAACGGATATATGGTCAATGTAAAAGATTGAGATAAAGAACAAGTGAAGTTATATTAATGATGGCAGATACACTGACAATCAACTACAGGGCACGACGTTCCTTTTTTCTTTTTCACTAGATAGAGTCTAAGTAAATTGTTATTTCACATTTTCAGGGCTCAGGGGACTTGTCGACTTACCAAATTTAGGAGCCTCCTCTACGTCCACATCTCCCGTAAGGGCTTCCCTCTTCTTTGATACTATGGCTCCCTTCTTAACATCAGAAACGGGGACTTGGACGTCCTTGGTGACACTAGTTCCAGTCTTTGTTCCGGCACCCTTTTCAAATTCGGCCATTGATATCGCGGGAGCAACCGTCGCCTCATGGTGCTCGTCGTTCAATTGCTCCTTCTCATGGACGAGATTCTTGGTGTGGATAACCTTCTGCTGAACAGTTTCCCTCTCGATGACGGGTTGGATAGTCTCGTGGAGGTGGCTGTAGGTAAGGCATCAGCAACGTTCATATCTTTTCAAAACCGTACGGTGGTACTTACTGGTGGATGTGTTCATGCTCATTCGTCGGCACATACTCTTTTGAATGAGTAGTGTCCTCGACCTTCTTCTCGTTGTGGATTTTAGCGGCTTCCTCCTTGGCCTTCTTCCTGGCAGTGTTGTCGCGGTTATCGATTTCCTCCTCGAATTCGTTTTCCTGGTAGACATGTTGGGTTGGGAGAACCTTTTTGTCTTTGACAGGCTGGATTGTGGTATGATAGTGGTCTTGATGTACTTCGTGGTCGACTACTGTGTCAACCTTTTCGTGCTCATGAGACTTGACGTCTTCGTGGACAACAGGAGCTGTTTTCTCCTTGTGTACTGTTGTATCATCACCGTGGGTCTCGACGGTCTTGTCCACTTTCGTGGCGGCTTGCACCTCGACGTCGTTGTTGCTCTCTTCCAAGGGCTGGCCGGTCACGATGTTCTTGACGGAGGACGCCAGCTTGCTCAAAGCGCTGTCAGGTAGTTCGGATGCCATTTTGGGGGAATTGTAGGGTATTTTGATAGAAAATATGGGATAGGAAATCGAATCAGAACGTTGAGTTGCTGGTTGGAGCTTTTAAATTGGCTTTGTAAATGGGACCTTTGTTGCATTACCTCACTGAGCTCCCATCCTTGGCAGTCAGTCGATGTGGCTGATGCGGTCATTATTCGTCTTTTTGGTTCTCCTTTTTGTAAGATCTATGACGACGCACTAATAAAAAAAGAAAGGAATACCGGTTTTCTACTCGCTCACAATATCCCAGTTCAAGAAATCTTAACCCCTGGACTGCATCGTATCTAAGTACGCTAGTACGTACTGTCATTCCCTTATTTTCAGTGGCGATCGCACGCCACAGTGATGTATCGACTACGTAAGAGAGCATTATGATCTAATCCAACGGCCGATCGCGATTGTGGCGCAGAGGCTAGTACAATCCTGGAGCTGCCGCTGCTGATCATGACCACAACCTCGGCTGCTACACATTTTCCTCCAATGAGGAGACGCTATTTACCTGCAGGGCTGAGGGTACGTACCAGCATAAGAGCTGTAGGTCCGTTGAGCTTGGCCTAATCTTCTATGGCATGGCAACAGTTTATTGGAGGAATATGAAAAAGGAAAAAGCTTGTGATGGATATGTGACGTGCGGCTTGAAAGGAGTCAAACACGGTAGATTGGGAGTACCTGACAAGACTTCCAGATTACAGAGACTAAATAGCATCACCAAGAGATATCGTTAGAGCCCGTTTAAGTGCCACATTTAGACGGCTATTAGACAACGGCTCAGTGTTATAAATCCTTCAGTTATAGTTGGGTACCCCCATGGTGTCCGGAGAAACATGATGCAACTTCTGGGCCATTAAAGGCTCCGACCCTATTCTCACGAATCCATTTGCTTCTTTTTCGTGCGTCCCAATTCTCGTAATCGACAAGACGGAGATACTTCCCCCCGTGACTTTTCAACATGTTTTTCACCACCTCTAATTCATCATCTTCAGGTCTCGCCTCTGTTGACTCGGGTCTGTCATGCAGATGAAGTATGTCAAGAGGACTCATGGTGATGCTGCCGTTGCCCTGCGTCATGTTGACAGCTGCGCCGTGATCGAGCAGGCGTTGAATTACTCGAGGTGTTACGCTTGCATAGACACATGCAATGCCTAGCAGGCTCAACCCATCTCTGTTCACCGAGTCGTAGTTGGCAACACGCTGCAGTAATTCCTCGAGAGCTGCGTATCGTGCTTCTCGTAAGCTAGCCTTGTCAGCATCCGTTATTTCTACATCTCCATCCTTCACAATGTCACTGGCTGCGAAATCTAATATGGGCGTCATCATTCCCAGTGCAAGCGGTGTATTGCCATTAAGGTCCCGGGCATTGACGTTTGCTCCCCAATTTAGCAGCTTTTGAGCCTTTCTCAATGTGTCACCACGCAATTCACGAAACACTGAATGGAGGGGAGTTCCTCGGTTGTGATCTGCCCTTGGAGAGTTCACGTCGAGGCCGGTTGAGACGAGAGCCTCTGCAAACGCCCAGCTTTCCTCAGTGACAGCTATGTGAAGCAAGGAATCATGAGTGCGACCTTTCATGCTCTTCATGAGGACTTTCATGACGTCGATTCCAGACTCGGTTTGAGGCACGAGACTGAGGGCTTCATGAATAGCGGCTTGAGCCTCCTTATCCTGATTATTGTCCTTGGTGTACGATAGGAGGAGGGCCGCCAAGTCCGCTCTCGCCTCATGTGCTGCATGACCAAAGGCTCCATCCAACTGCAGTGGACGACCACGGTAAGATGGTGATTTTGCGGCATCGAAGAGGACCGTGACAATATCGGCATTTCCTCCTTTAACAGCTTGCTTGATTAAAGTTTCAAAGGAAGGAGCTCCTGAGCCCACCCCGTCTTCGCGTCGCTCGCCGATAGGTGTGGTTGTAGCATTAAGGTCCGCTCCATTTTCCGCCAGCACGCGAACCACATCAATCTTATTGCGACAAACAGCCAGACCAAGTGGTGTAAGAACAGACGAACTCGGAAGATTGGGATTGGCTCCGTGTCGGAGGAGTACCTTGCATGTCTCGGGATTATCAGCTCGGGCTGCCAGATGAAGCAAGCTATCGCCGTGGGCATTGCACTCATTTCCGTCTAATTCTCCCTTGCTCAGCCACGTCTCCAGTATTTGTGAAAGGCCAAGTATCGCGCAACCAATGGCTGGTTTGCTATATGGCCGGATTAGAGCTCGTAAGTTTGAGTAGCCACCAGCTTCGATATATTCGTCAAAACTCCACAGGTTCTGCGCAAGACGCACCCAGGCCTTGTAATGGACACTTGAAAGGGACGGGCTACCGAGAAACTGTACCAGTAAATCCCGCAAAGCTGAGCCGGTGGTTTGCGTTGACCCGCCGGGTACTGTTTGTGCTCCCAGGTGTGACGAAAGCCCTTGTGCGCAGTAAAGAGCCCATGCTTCTAGCGGTGATCCTTTAAATCCCTCCAAGTATGGCTCGAAATTCTGAGAGAAACATGACTGAGTATCCTCATGGCTGTGGGGATTGACCAGTTCAATGTAGCATTCGAATGGAGGCGGCTCGAATGTGAACGGTTGAAAACGTGAATCGTCTTCCGGGTCTCCTTGGACTCTCACGATTGGGAGCGTGGGCATCTCTCCGTCTTCATCGCTTCTTGGAACGAAAATATCGGTGTAGTATCCGGCAGGTGGCCATTTAGGCATCAGTTCCTTAGCATTTTTGCTTGGTGTACCGGAGGTAAGAAGCACTTCTATAGGTGAAGTTCCATCTGATTCTGCCTGCTTGTCCGTCTCCTCAAGAGGGATTACCTTGATGCTTTTTTTCTTCTCGAACTCTGACACTCGAAAGATCACAGTTTCGTCCCAATCCTCGTCGCTGTCGCTTTCATCTGATATCCTCTTTCCTGTGCCAACATCTCCCGGCAAATGAAGACAAAGAAGTGTCCTGAGACAGATTCCTGCCATGAAAGCGTGAGCCTCTACGGCACTCCAATGCTTTGCTTCGAGGTATTCTTGGACTGACAAGTGTGCAAACTTGCAGATTGACTCTTTTGTGACGCCAATCTCGTTTTTCCATATTGCTGCTGTGCCGGATGCAGTATTTCGTTCGACCTCTTGCAAGACATATCCAGGATGGCCTGACTCCCCTTTGGGCTCTCCAGGCACACCTCTTTCCTGTGATCCATCTGTGACGACCAGTAGGTTGTGACAAACCTCGAGTACATAGCCAATATCAATATCTCGGTCAAGAATGAACTCATGAGTGGGGTGCTGTGCCACAGCGATAGCAAGCTCGAAAGGATGAAGAGGCCTCCACGAGACCATGACGATCTGGAAAGCTGCAAACGCGATGTGCTTTTTGCTGCCAACCTGGCTTGAAATCTGGGAGTAGATCTTGTCGTATGCAGCCTCCAGTCCCTTGGGTAGCCCATCCAGGTACTCTTTGATGTCCGCGTTTCTCTCTAGCTGTAGCAACTCTCCAATGTGAAGGGTTGCCCACTGAAACATGCCTTGGCTTTTGTCCTGGAACGTGCGCAGGATCATCTTCCGAACTTTGGGAGATAATCTGTTCCGACAGAACTCGCTTTGCTCCATCTTATCGAGTACAAACTTCTCGATATCTGCTTGGTTGTCGTTGGCAGTGACTTCGAGGTGAGTTCCTTCGTGGTAGCGTTTTCTCAGGTCCTGATCGGTGCGGCTCGCGATATAGACTTTGACGGACTGTTCAAACTTTTGGATGATCTCGTCAAGTAGGTCCATCAAGATGTGTCTTGTGGCACGATCGCACTCGTCTAAACCGTCCACTAGGATGTAGACATTTCGGTATCCTGCCACCAGTTGAAGGAGTAACTGTTTGCATTCTTCTGCTGTAAGCCTGTCGCTGGCGAATCCTTTTGCCTTCCTACTCAAGTAACGGTCTTCAACGCAAGATTCAATAGTGGTATCGTCACGAGGGGCACACAACTGCCGCACGATACTACGTATGATTGCCACAGGCTCATTGTGATCGGCTCGATTACGATCACAGTAGAAATAGGCAAAGGCGGTGTTTTCGCAAGATTCAGACGGAAGGACGCTCAAAAGATTGTCTACGACCATGGACGATAGTTTCGTCTTACCAGCGCCAGCTTCCATAGGTCAGCCTTGAGTAGTCTTAGTACTGAGAAAGGGCACACTTACGGATGCCATTCAGCCACAATAAAGTCGACTTTTTCGATTTCCGCCATTCTTGGTATACATCGTGACGAAGCAGCCACTCTCCGGTTCCATTGACGCGACCTTTTCGAGCGGTGTAGTGATCGCTCTCGTACGGAATATCGGAGACCCATTGGAGGATCTTGCATCTCTCATCTTCATTGAGTTGCTTCCAAAGCTGTATCATGTCCTTGTCGAACCGTGACATCCATTCTCTGAGCTGTGTCCTGGTGTCTTGAGAATTTTCGTCAATCCGCTGGAGAGCTGGTCGTACAATTGCTGTTTCGCAAACAGTAGCCTCTGTTGCCACTCGCTTCTCGTATGTCCCAATTTCTGTGAGCATCTCAGCAACCTCGCCTGGTTGACAGAAGGATTTCAGTGTTCGGACGGCAGTGCTGAGGTTTAGTAATCGTATGTAGTAAGCGAGAAAAGAAAACATTTTGGCGTAGAGGCGAGCCATGGCATTAGAAAGTTGAGCCATGGCCTTTTCCTGCGCCTTGGTCACTGCGACGGCTTCGTCTAGATATAACTGCCGATAAATGCTGCATCTCGCGATCAGAAATATCACCTGTCATTCCGATCAGAATTAGTCCCATCTGCTCTTGGTCTGCGCTTAAGACGGAGAGCACGATCCTGATAGCCGACCATTGTAAACCAGCATGTATGGGATCAGCTTGCGAGACTAAATCACCGATTTCCTTGCAAGAGTTCAGCCAAGTCACGATTTTGGCTGTCAAATCTCGAAGAACAATCCTACGGCCGCCGAATTTGATCTTCCACGCCTTCTCTTGTGATATCTTTTGCTTCTCGGCAACAGCCTTTTGCAGATCTGCGAATAAAGTATCCCTATCACTTTGTTGGTTGATATTCTCGAAAACCTCACGGTCGTCATCATTTAGAAAGGATGCCGCTTGCTTCCAAAGGTCTGGTTTCTCGGTGGTTGTGTTCACTTCGTTTGATGCCGCAGCCAGATCAGGCGCACCCTCATGGCATGGGAGAGCTTCATTGTGGACGACAGTAGTCGATGATGATGATGATGCAACAGAAGACTGAATAGAGTCCAGGGAAGCCACGTCAGGGAAAGAGTTGGAGCTCTGAATGATGGTCGACTGTAAGGAAGTTTTTGTTTTGGAACAAGATTTGCTTTTCACCGAGCTGGAGTCGTCGGATTTGGATCGTTTCCGGAACCATCCTTTGACCTTGTCCTTTGAGGAAAGCTTTGTCACCGGCATATTCCAGCCTTGTTTGCTATCCCAGATAGGATGAGTTGAGGATTTCGTGCTCGTCAAGGACTCGAAGATGAGGGATTTCGGCTCAAGATCTTTGCAACACGCTATTTCAATATGCATGCTTATGTGATCCCTGCCTGATCTGGCGCTACCCCTCTTCAGGCTTATGCCTTGTCTGAATATCTACAAAATGTTCTCTCCGTCAAAGGTAAATCTATCGATATTATGATTGGTGGACTCTCCGCGCTCCACGGTAATCCCACCGGTAATAAGAATAATGTCACTGGCTATGTCAAATGGGAGTTTATAGGCAACGTTAACACGTAGTATGGACTAGCCGACTACTTCTTTCCTAAAGATTCAAAGGCAAGTTATCAGATTCAAAGACATACACTCTACTCGGATACTTGAATAGTGGTTTATAGGTTTCCAAGTCATACATATGGCTTTCAGTCCACATTAATAATCACCTTCAATGCACCATGCTTGAATGCTTCCCCAAAAGTATCGTATGCTTTCTCAATCTCACTCAATTTGAACTCTGTAGCATGCAATATTAGTCTTGTACCGACTATGAAGATAATCTGTAGACAACGTACGATGTGTGATGAGGTGCGAAGGCTGTAGCTTTCCAGACTGAACCAGCTTTAGCAGCATTGGAATAGTTACTGTGTCAACCAGTTGCGTAGTGATGGCTGTGCATAATTGTCAGTCAAACATGAATCACCAGATGTTTTGGTCAGACTTACTAATGTTTTTATCCCAAAGGTTCTCTATGTGGAGGTCTACCTTGGTGCCATGAACACCAACGTTGGCGAGAACACCACCTGGAGCGAGGAGATTTTGGCAAATGTCAAAGGTTCCAGGAATACCTACTGCCTCAATGACAGTATCGCAACCAACACCATCCGTTAGCGCTTTGACTTGGGCCGCAACATCTTCTTTGGCGTTGATTGTTTCAGTGGCACCCAAACGCTTGGCAACTTCCAGTCTGTTGGAGTCGGTATCCACGGCTATAATCTTGGACGGCGAGTACAGTTGTGCCGTAACTATACTAGCCAGGCCAACAGGTCCAGATCCCACAACAACGACAGTGCCTCCAGGCTGGACCTTGCCATTGAGGACGCCACATTCGAGGCCAGTTGGGAAAATGTCGCTCAACATGACCAGAGCTGTCTCATCCATTCCAGGCGGGATGGCGTGAAGGCTTGAGTCGGCATGAGGAATGCGGACATAAGCAGCCTGAGTCCCATCAACAGTGTTGCCAAGGATCCAACCGCCAGACTCGCAACGGCTGTACATGCCTTTGCGACAGTATCTACAGGTGGCACAGCTGGAGATTGCTGAAATGAGGACGTGGTCACCTTTCTTGAAGCGTGCCACAGATGCGCCTACTGAATCAACAATGCCAACCCCCTCGTGCCCAAGCACCCTGCCGGATTGGCATGTAGCCACATCCCCCTTGCGGATATGAAGGTCAGTGCCGCAGATAGTTGTCTTGGAGATTTTGATGATGGCATCGGTTGGGGATGAAATAGCAGGAGTAGGACGTTCCTGCAAAGAAACTGAACCGTTCCCTTGATAGACGAGAGCCTTCATAGCGAGGATATAACAGGGTGAATTGATAGACAATTAGATGGGGCAATGAAGAGATGTAGTTGATGGAATGCGGAGAGTCTGATGTAATTCTCTTTGGGCATGACTTAGACAAGCCTTTATATACTCTGGGGTAGTAGTAAGGCTTATGTCATGATACAACATGGCCGAAGCGGGGTGACGCCCAAAACCTGAAGGCTGAGGATAGCGGAACCGCATTGCCGCGGACGATTCTCCGCTCCAGGCAGCCTCGGCAGTTGTTCTTTTCAAACAAACGAGCATGGTCTGAGACAATCAGGCCATGATGCCTATGAATGTAGAAAGATCTGCACAGCTTTCCATGCAGGGCTTGTCCAAAGTTGGAAACGAGCTGGCACAGAGTACCAAGGAACTATATCAGGTCGCTTAACTGTGCCTAGCATAACGCCCCGATGTCACAACTAGACGTCCCTGAAACATTTAGCAGCAGCCTTCGCCCGCAACGTAGCTGCATTGATCCTTCGTCTTCATACCCCTGCTATGCGGAGGTCTTTCGTGGCTTCAAGGATCTGCCACAGCCCAGCCCAATGGATGAACTCAGAACAAAACAATGCGCACCCAGCACCATATGATATGTCTTTGCCAAACGCCAGGTCTTGTCTTGGACTGAAGTAACTGACTCTAAGAAGTGAGGCGCGCTGCTTGAACTGTTTCAGGCACGATGTTGATCAACATCGCTAAGGGGAGTTGGTCAGTGCGAAACCCCAGATATACCCTGCTCGATAGTCATGATGCTAAGAGCTAGGAAAGCAAGGATGAAGAGGGGGGAAATGATACCTCATCTCGGAAATTACGGTATCCCAACAAGCGCAACAATTCTGTAGAGACTGAAAGACCTAGTTGATCACTTGTCGGCGTAGATGGTTGAAACTTCAAACTTGCTCGTTTGTACCAATCTGCGCAACAAACCGGGAGTTTGAGTGTAGCCCTTCTAGCGCCTGAATTTCGCCTCTCTTTAACACAACATATTGAACACTGCAGCTACGTTGATTGCCACACATGTATAAAATTCAGCCCTGGATGGAGGAAAGTCACACGACGGCTCTAGTGATATCTGCAGAGCAGCGCTAAGCAGGGATAGAAGAGAAGCCAGTACCTTGGAAGAATGATTATCAGATTTGGGTAGGAATTCGGCCATGTATACATGTCACTTAAAACACCTTGTCTTAGCAGCTATAAGTAGCTGTCAGAAAGGGGATGCACAATCACAAGCGCTGCTTTTAGAGATTCTTGGAAAAGGTTAGATAGATTCTTCAGTTTACGGTAGAGGCCGTTTCTAAGATGGGTTCTGAGGCGCACAAATCTGTTCAACACCCACTTGCTTCTGAAAACTACAGGATGGGCGTGAATATGTTGCTCATTATAATATTCAGAAGATAGTGATCCCATTCAAACGTGGGGTGTTTAGAGCTCTAGAAGTCTCCATAAAGTTGAGCGCGTGACTACCACGCGACCCTGGATATCAATGCTTTCATGCATTACCACCTTTCAACGTCTCTTACCTTGTTCCAGTTTATAATTCCATAGAGACTGGACTTGACTAATTAAAGCAGACATAGAATCAAGTCAGGCCATGACTTGGTTTCCATCAGTTTTCGATCTCGACCACAAACCAGGGAAACCAGACAGCATCAAGTCTACGCAAGTAAAAAATATATTAATAAAGCATAGAGAGTATATTATAACGTATTGCGCATAGAATGTCTATTCCAGAGAGAAACTGTATTGAAAACTGTATATTTTAACCCATCTCTTTAGGATATCAGCAAGATACATTAAAAATAACAGAGAGGAAGGGAAACCTGATATGTTGCTTAGCTCCACGGCATGTTGTTCGAGCACGCATCTGCTTGGCTTTCAATGGCATTGAAACGTCCATATGATGCAGCTACATGATATCTCTACCATATGAAGTCTTGGATCATAACAATTGACCAACTCCTAAAGCCTAAATAGACCTCTGCTCCTCACCCTCGCCGCTACCGGGCGTGAGCTTAAACTACCATAGATTCCAGTCCGCCATGCTAACTGTTGAGAGAAATGAGTGTGTATTGACGTGACTAGCAAGATGGGGTCAGGCCGAGAGCCCAGCTTATATACGAGCAGTATACCCGAGGCACCTACCACACGAGCTAAAATAACCAGACTTGAGCAGGTTGTGATCCAGGCCTGTTTACGTAGTTACAGGGCGAAGAGTGTCAGAAAGCAGACAATCCGTGATATCGATACATACGCAACTCAACATATATTGGATGGGTATTCCTTCGGTCAATATCACCGTCCGGAGCTTCAACGACTGTGCCGTTCAAGCGTTCCTGAGAAGTCGAATGACAATAGCTGGCTTCGAGTTGGACTATACATCTAGCTTCCGCGATCTAGTCCTTTAGAACTAATCTTGGTCATGTATCTGAAGAAGTATTCATGGCAACGATGGCCCTCGAACCGCCTAGGCAAGAGTGAAGCTTGAACCATATGTGGATCACGTGCTGTATATTAATATGAGTATCAGTGTACCCATGTCTAGTCTAGCCTTTCTTTTGCGCGCATCCTTTATGGTCTGGAGCTGCCAGTCATGGTCGAGACCGTCTAGATATGGAATTTGAACGTGGGCAGAACCAGGCCTTCGATTGGCGATACCCCTACAGGTGCAGGCTAGGTAGAAAGCTGGATCCGAGATCTGCGATCCCCGCACTGTCGGTACCGAGAAATCGTTCCGTGACTGCTCGTGCTGGAAGCCAAATCTTGGGGACGTTAGCTTCTTCGACATGCAACTGGTAATCCTCACATTCCTATTAAGCCTTTATTACTTCATCATCGGCTGTGGTTTACGTTTCGAGTCAATCTTCCGTCATGAACCAGAGCGCCTATTCAATACATAGAGCGTAGCCTTATCCCGGAATTCGTGGGAGATGTGCCTGAAATCACATGTACTTAGAACAATTCACGAGATTAAGTTGCAAGTGGCAGTTGGGGGACAGGGTGAAGACGTGGGCCGCGCGGCATTACCTGTAGATTGGAACCATAACCCTTGTCACCCGGAGAATGAGATAAACTTCAAGACAATCTCCAGTGTGCTGTAGACGCCCGTTAAGTGTCGGCCGTTGATCTACTGGGGCTTGATGCCTATCACAGTATGAAAGCCTATACAATCTGTACGTAGAATATGTAGCCACAAGCTTGACAATCGCATTTAGGAGGAACGGTCAAATTATCAGACCTGACCTGCCGTTTTTAAAAGCCTTCATTGTGAAAGGATCAAGTCAAAACAGCAAGATGCGTCGTAGGGTGTGGTAGTAATATCTTATCAGGATAGGAGATAAGGAGAAGACGACATACTACACCCGGTATTGCGACAGAGAGCAGTTAAATGTCGTAGTTGACTAGCCAAAAACCGAAAGATTAATCATCTACTTACTGAAGAAATTAATATGATCTTTTACTTACTTAGGCATAGCTAGAGTTTCTTAAACTCAAGTCAACACTAAGTTATGCAATAACACGTTGCACCATTCAGACTATACCCACGCAATTGACGGCTCGAGGCTGGTACCTGGAACACAACATTATTTGCATAAGGTACTCCCAGTTTTGACCCGTACTTAAGCCAAGAGTCCCGGCAATCTGGTTCCCCCTCCTTAGGCTTCCGTTGTTCCCAAACATCTTTTCAGGGCGAGTCTATTATACATCGTCTCCATATAATTTCTTCCACATCATGACCCTTATCAATAGGGCCGCGGCCGATGCCAATGGCATTGACCCTCCCCTTTCGGATGCCGTAGGCTATGTTGTGGTTATCGCCATCGGCTTCCTGATTGCTTTTATTATGATGTTCTTGACGCATATTCTCAAAAAGACAGTTGGTGAAGACAACAAGACAACTGAAATGTTCATGACGGCAAACCGAAGCGTGGGCACCGGCTTGACTTCTTCAGCTGTCATCTCGTCCTGGCTTTGGAGTACAGCCATGCTTGGTAGTACCCTTGTTGGATATAACTTTGGCGTTGCTGGCCCATTCTGGTTTGCGGCAGGGTGAGTGTGACAGGGTCTCGGGATGAAATTTCACACATTTATTTACCTGGCTATTAGTTGCTCTCCGATGATCGTCTTCTTTGCGCTGCTCGGTATTGCCTGCAAGCTAAGGGTACCTGAAGCCCATACTCTACTCGAGATTGTCCGAATTCGTTATGGCACAACTGGCCACCTTGTATGGATTGTTTTGTGCCTGATTAACAACATCATTGCCGTTGCCAACATGCTGTTGGGAGCAAGTGCTGCCATATCTGCTTTGTACGTCCTGTGTGCTCTACATGGTCGGGACTAAACTGACTGAAATAGGACTGGACTGCATGTCATCGCCGCGACCTTCTTACTGCCCGTCGGTGTGGTTCTATACACCTTTGTTGGGGGTATCAAGGCGACCTTCTTGACCGATTACTTCCATACGTCTGTCATAACAATCATTATCTGCTTTTTCACCATCAAGGCGTTTCATGTGCCGGAGATTGGTTCACCTGGCGGTTTGTATGATCTTATTGTTCAGGTTGGAAAGGATTTCCCCGTCTCTGGAAATCATGAAGGGTCATTCCTCACCATGACCAGTAAAGATGTAAGTCCAACTTTGCCGACTGAAATATTATCGAACGCCTCTGACAGAGTCCAGGCCATGTACTTTGGAATTATTCATACTCTGGCCAACTTCGGTCTTGTCATCATGGACACTGGCTTCTTTGCCAAAGCCTTCAGTGCCGCACCACAAGCTGTTGTACCCGGATATATCATTGGTGGTATTGCCTATTTTGCCATCCCATGGTGTCTTGGTACCCTAATGAGCTTTTCTGCTTTGGGTCTGGAGAACACGCCCTTGTTTCCTACATATCCCAGACGCATGTCACCAGTCGAAGTTTCCAATGGCTTAGTACTCCCTTATGCTGCTATCGCTATTGCGGGCAAGGGTGGTGCTGTCGCCGTGCTTCTCATCACCTTTATGGCGGTTACGTCGACTATCAGCGCCCAAGTCATTTCTGTCTCTTCCATCATCAGCTTCGACATATACCGACAATACTTTAACCGCGCCGCCACAGACCGCGATGCTATTCGGTGGAGTCATATAGGAGTCATCTTTTTTGGCCTATTCTCTGCCGCCTTTTCAACTGCACTCTACTACGGCAAGGTCGATCTTGGCTGGACTCTGTATATGCTGGGTGTTTTGACATGCCCCGGAATCTTCCCCACCGTCTTCACCATCTTGTGGAAGAAGCAGTCCAAGATTGCCGCCATTGTTTCACCGCTTCTAGGTATGGCGACTGGCATTGCAGTCTGGCTTGGCACTGCTTCGAAACTCTATGGCGAAGTTACAGTTGCGTCGACTGGAAAGTCTCTCCCATGCGTCTACGGTACCGTTGCATCTGCATTGAGTCCCGCCTTGTATTCGGTCATTCTCTCGCTTATCAAGCCAGCCAACTACAACTGGGCCGATTTCCGGAATGAGCGTCTGGCCTTTGAGCAAGCCAAGCCGGGCGGTGTCACGCAGAACTGGACTACCCATGAAGAGAGGATAGCAAGCTACTCGGAGGACAAGGCTCGCTTGAAACATTGGGGTACTCTGGCTGCGATTTGGTCAGCGGCCACATTTCTTGGACACTGGGTTCTTTGGCCGCTTCCAATGTACGCGGCGCACTACGTTTTTGGAAAAGGCTTCTTTGTAGCCTGGATTGTTATTGCTGTTATTTGGGTATGGGGGACCATGCTGGTGGCTGTGTTCTTTCCAATTATTGATGGTTGGCCACAGTTGAGGACAGTGTATCGTGCTTTGCGGAAGAAGAATGTTGACCAAGAGCGAAAGGACAGCGACCAAGGTCCCCAGAGCGACTCTTCTGTGATTATCGGGGATATTGGAGGTGACAAAGGGAGCTCAGGATAAGGGGTTAAAGGAGTACTTTTCTCTGATCCAATCTTAACCTAGTGAATTATAAACCGCCTTGTCTACCCGCTGAGTGGCATGAGCTCGCGAGAACATTTAAACTGCTATTGGCTATGCGAACATTGAACTTGAGGCACGACTAAGCATACCTCTTACGGCATAGGACGACATAACTAAGACCTAGGGCATCCAACTGCTTCAGGTCTTGTTCTCAGATGTCTCTATTGCTATTCTCTTGCCTAAAAGACAGACATTTATGGAGATTCAGCGTTCGGCAACTATTAGCCCTACTCTGCCTGCCAATGATACTGAGCCGCCGGATGGTCGGAAGGGGGTCTAGCAAGTCCCTTCTTTCCATAGATATTCTCTCGATACGTTCCTCCATCGACCGCATAGTCATCCCAAAACAGCCCTCGCTTTCTCAAGACGGGCAAAAGATCAGATATAACCTCCTCGAAAGTCGATGGGAAGAGCGCATAGGACAAATTGAAGCCATCGATATCGGCTTCATCAACCCATCTTTCCATCTCATCGGCGACATGCTCTGGTGTTCCAGTAACCGTAGCTCCCAGGCCACCAACCTTGATGTGGTTGGCAACCGTGTGCTTGGTCCATTTAGGCACTCCAGGAACGGACTTGGACCATGCTTCAACCGCAGAGCGGATGGCATTGGACTCGACATGTCTCAGTTCCTCGTCATCGCCATACTTGGCAAGATCAATACCGGTCCATCCACCAAACAGCGCGAGCGCGCCATCCTCAGACCCATAGCTCACCAACTCTTTGTACTTGGCCTCAGCCTCTTCCTGTGTCTTTCCGATGATAGGACAGAACATGGCGAGGAATTTGATGGTGCTGGGGTCACGGCCGAACTGCTCTTTGGCCAAGGCACGTATCTCGGCCACGTTCTTGGCTATGACGGAGGGACTGTGCCCAGCAACAAAGACGGCTTCTGCGTGCTTGGCTGCAAAGTTCTTGCCAGACTTGGATGTTCCGGCTTGCATGATCAAAGGTGTTCGCTGAGGCGATGGTTGACAGATATGAGGGCCCGGGACGTTGTAATACTTGCCTTGGTGATTGATAAGGCGTACTAGGGAAGGGTCCGTGTAAATCCTCTTCTCACGATCTAGCTTTACGGCATCGTCCCGCCAGGAAGATTGCCTAACAACGGTGAGCTTTATGTTATGAAGACGTGGGCTAATGCATGATCACTCACCAAAGCTTGTACGTGACATCGACGTATTCTTCTGCAATCTCGTATCTCTCATCATGGTTCGGCTGCTCGGTGTGGCCCAGGTTTCTCGCAGCTGAATCGAGATATCCTGTGACAATGTTCCATCCCAAACGACCGCCAGTGAGGTGATCGACAGTGCTGAGTCTGCGAGCCAGGTGATAGGGCTGTTCATAAGTAGTTGCTACCGTCACACCGAAGCCAATGTTCTTGGTAGCAGCAGCCATAGCCGGGACGGTAGCGAGAGGTTCGTTTACAGGCCACTGCGCACCCGATACAATAGCTGGGTCGGGATTCTGGGGACCCTTGTAAACATCATAGGAGCCCTAAGTGAAGCCGTATTAGTGAAGACTCCAGCTGAGTTGGAGTGATCGGCCACTTGCCAGGACATCTGCAATGAAGATTCCATGAAATTTACCAGCTTCGAGCAATTGCGCAAGTTTAACCCAATGCTTGATATCGTTAAATTCCCAAGAGCGATCTTGAGGATGCGCCCAGAGACCTGGTGACTGGTGTCCACTGCATGACTCTACAAAAGCGTTGATTATCAGTTGCTTCTTTGGCTTTGAGGCCGCGTCGTTTGCTTGGGAAGCCATTTTTGCTATTTTTGAATGCTGCTCGAGGTGTTGAGACGCTTTGGACGAGGTTTTTGCGGGGTCGAATGGGAGACCATTTATACAAGGATTGAGTTATCTCATACTTTTAGGGTAGAATCACGCAATCTTGGAGGAGTTGATGCACAACCGGACCACGGCACGCAATTCAGGGAAGCATTGAGTAACTAAAAGGCTAGCTTCAACTTAACTCGGTGCCTATCAAGGTGTTCCGAGCTTCTCCTTCAGAACCCTCTCGGTGAGTGTCTATAGCTGCTCCTGCAAGTTCTCATCAAGCGCTTGAGACGTCGGCTCCTGGATCTTGCAGTCTGGTACAATATAGCTACCGTCAATCTTTTCCTCTTTGATAGCATCGCTCGTTGCGGCAAACAGAATCGGTCGACATCCCTGGTCTACCGGGTCCTTCATAAAAGGTCGCACTACAGCAACTCCAATCTTTCCGAGGGTCCCATATGCATCGATAGCCTGCTCTTGCTGATCAGTCTTGACCCCTCCCGGGTGGGTTGCATTGATCCAAGGGCCCTTTCCAGGTTGCAAGCCTAGTTGGCCCTGTTGCTTGCGACGCAGAAGCGCTCGAACTAGCAGCACCTGGGCCAGTTTCGTGCGGTTGTACAGATAAGTTGGGCCGATGTCGCGATTGATTTCTTGCAGATCAGCAAATTTGATGTCTCTAGGTGCGGCCTTGTGCAAGTCTGAGGACTGCAAGCAAAGCCTGCTGTCTGGGGTAGAGATGAGCTTTGGAAGCAACGTCATGGCCAAGTGATGCTGCGCAAAGACGTTGACTTGCATGTGACTGTCGATACCATCCTTGGTCTCTCCATAAGGTCCCACGCCCAGGCCGGCATTGAGAACCAATGTATCGAGACGGTCTAGCTCAGAGGCAAGTCTTTTGGCAACCTGGTCTGTCTGGTGGAGGTCCTCGAGCTCAACCTGGACAAATTCCACTCGAGACACGTCGCCATACTTCTCCAGGCCTTCCGCGGCTTCATCCAAATGGTGCTGCTTCTTGCCTAGCAGGTAGAGCCTCTTGCAGTTGTGCTGAAGGATGTGCGCCGATATTCCATAGCCAATGCCTGCACTGCCGCCAGTCACCACAAAGACCCTTCCACTGAGGTCGGGGATGTCTGTGTTTGGGTCGAACGTGTTATTACTGCCGAGCATTTTGTCTGTTGATTTTGTTCAGGATTTAATTGTATAGACGAAGCCTGAAGGCTTTAGTTGACACAACTCATCATTGCATTATGTATTTATGCCAAACAAAACCATGGATGACGTCAAGATACGCCATTTACCACTTCATGTTGTGTCTATGATTATTATATTTCCGATCGACTACTCAACTTTACGCATTGGTTATATGCCAAGTAATTAATACGGCGTAGTTTAGCCATGAGAATTATGTGACGCAACTTCGACGTCGCGATTCTCGACATCAAGGTGAGATTTCAATGTCTACATAAACAATGATAGTTACGATAATTTACGGCCAGGCACATACTTTGATGAAACAGCATAAATCGAGGAAATAAACTATAACTATACATACACTCTCATATCTAAATCCACTGCTTATTCCCAAGGTGAGAGACAAAAGAGCCTCCATTTCCAGCTTCAATGCTTGCCCCGTGCACGACTGACAGCACAGCTCTGACAGATTCTTCAGGGCTAATCGGACCATTAAAGTGTGGTGCGTACTCCTTGAACCTTTCCAGCATATAGCCCATTGCTTGAGCCTGCTCGTCAGTTACTGCGTCTTGATTAGTGGCTGTCAGACTCGAGGCATTGATCTATTCTCACAATTCGAGTATCCTCCTGTGTCAACCACACCCGGAGAAATACTCATAAACAGAACGCCTTGGCTTCTGTACTGAGCATCAAACTTGGCAACAGCAACGTTGAGTGCCGCTTTACTGATGGAGTAAGGCGCCGCGTTGACAACTGAAAAGTTGGTGATAATGTCAAGATCTGCCATGCCGGTTGAGATAGCAATGACCTTTTTAGCTTGCCCTTTGAGGATGAGAGGGGTGAACAGGTTGAAAAGATGGATGTTGGCAATGGCGTTGACCTTGAAAGAAAGAAGCAAGTCTTCTTCGAGCTTCTCCGGCTCCCCTGTGTTGTAAGGAACTGCTCCCATTAAGTGCTGGAAAGTGCTTTACTTACAGGGTACCTATGGGATCATAAGCCGACCCGGTTGACTGAATCGCAGCGTTTGCGATGATGTAGTCCAAGCTGCCACCGGTGATCTTGGCTGTCTCCTCTACCGAAATCTACGCAAGCATGCATGTTAGGTATAGGCAACGCGCGCAAATGAGAGACATTACTTCAAGAGCTTGGTAGCTTTCCATATCAGCTTCAATGATATGTACGTTTGGCCTGTCCAATAGTTCAAGCTTGACCTTTTCGTCAGTTGCGGACTTGTTGCGGACTAATCCAATGACTGTGTTGTTGGAGTCAACAGACAACTGGCGAAGAAACTCAAACTATCATATGGTAAGCTGAGTAAATATACTTGTGGACTTTGAGAAGTATTTACCCCGAGCCCTCGCGACGCTCCGGTGATGAGGTAGGATGACATGTTGAGGTTCGGTTGATGACAGGAGTGTTGATATGGCGCGGTCGTTGAATAGACCTAAGAGAAACAAAGGACAAAGCACCATTATATATACATTTTCCCCTTTACGGTTACATTTATAATTTGCCTACAATGTTGGTCGTTTCTTTGTAATCCATCCAGGCTCTAGTGCTGACAAGTGGGAGTACTCTCGCAAATAGTTGCCCATGTTCTGGTGGCTGATTACACCCGCATAGCGATGGCACTTTTAAACTCGATCTTGCTCGATTACCAATATCGAAGCATTGAGCATCTAATACCTGTGTAGCGACCAAGCACTTGAATTTGTCGGTGGATCAAATATGTACAATTTCCTTTGTAGCTGAAAACGTATCAGACAATCAGGACGGAATCGCCAGCTCACTTGATCATTGTATGTACAGTATTCTTCAAGACAAGGGCACACTTAGCAGACAATATTTACTCTTTGGCCATCATATGCCTTTTTCTAATGTTCTCTATACCGTAATGGGTTAAGCAAGACTTGCCCAAGCGAAGGCGTTCCCTCTAGCTCTATATAAAGGACGGCACCGCTTTGTGGGTAGAGCTAAGAATAATACCCATCTTTCGGACATAATCCATATCTTCATCAGACAAGTCGTTCTGGACCCAAATTGTATGCAAGACTCGTTCAACTGTTGTAAGATTTCGATACCGTGTGCTTTCAAGAGTCCTGTGAATGAGATTTAGAATGATCATTCTCTGTTGGTCGGTATGTGCTTCACAGCCGAATATCAGCAAAAGAAAAGGCCATTGGCAAACTGGCAGTTCGGCAAGTAGTGCAAACGCTTGCTCAACCCAATTCAGAAATCCCTGGTCGACCGGAAGAATTCCCGCAGACGCCCGTCTAAGATAGATCAAAGTAGCCAGCCGAAAGAGTTCAATGATGTTGCTGAAATCCATATCGACTGGGTCAACCAAGACTTGACTATTGCTAGCCGCGGTATCAACATTACGCAGCTTCCAGTCAAGCATCAGAAGGTGACTCCGATAACCTTCTGTGGTGTAGCGAGAGTCTGATGGCCCAGCCACTACGTCAAAGACCTCTGCCAGAAGATATAAGATCTCGTGGGACGGCCCTGCCAGGTCTGCTGGCTTTAATCACAATATTCCAGTCAGTCTCATACCCCGAAGTTTAAGGCCAGACGGCAAGTACTCACCTGTCCTTCCTTGCAGACTGTGGGTTGGAATGGTTTGAAGCTAGTACTGGTAGTATTGGCGCGGTCGATGGTGAGATTTGGTTGCCAGTGACGCAAGCTGAACCTGGCCATGACATTGCAATAGTGAACCCACCCGACAAGGGCGGCCAAATCATCATCTTCCCTCGTGTCGTCTAGGTGTCCCATTTTCGCAACCTTTGTTGAGCCACAAACGTACCACAGCCAACGGCTTGATCTCATAGAGGTTTGGTGAATCTATTCACGGGTTAGTGTGCAAAAGGCACTTGTATGGCATTCCTTGCTCACCTCCAGTGCACACAGAATCATGCCTGCAGCAACATGACATGCAGACTCGTACCTACTAAGTGTTGCAGTAGTTGAATCCACCAGTGACCTTAGAGCAGCGAGTTTGAGACGCTCTGTTTGGGTGGGCACTTCATCTCGGTGGAACGAAGCCAGAGCAAGTACAGACTTGAGTATCGCTGTTGACGAAGTTGAACTGTCGGAAAGAGCCATCCGAATAAGTACTTCACGAATTCTCAGCGCATCGTGCCCAAAAGCCGTGATCGAGTAAGATGCTTCCTGTACAACTATACGACGTAAGCCGTGGACATCAACGACACAAAAAAGGCTTCCCTCACAGTATTGTAGCAAGCTCTTCTCTATTTTGCTTAATCTCACGGCCAATCCGGGTATTTGAGCTGTAAGTAACGATACAGGTGCTTGCGATGTCAGAAAAGTTGTTTGATTAAAGCCCTGCTCGTCAGACTCGGCCGGTGCTTGTAACAGCGCCCCAAAGATACACGCCGAGGTAGAAACTATTTGGTGCAACTTTATGTCCAAAGGTGAGGCGTTGACCAGCTGGGTCTTTGATGGTGCGATATGTGTTTGATTGGGAGCTGGCCCAACGATAGCTCGGCGGGCGTCATTGTGGCGTGGCCAAGATAGTTGCATGCAATAGCCCTTGCAATGACGGCCTGCTTTGACACAGCGATTGCATTTGGGAAGCGCTCGATCGCAGAGAACCTTTCGAGCTAAGAATAGCCGTCAGTAACATCGCCTGTCAACTTCCGGTAGGTATCTGGCACACCTCTGCAGGTTCCGCATCCTGAAGATGGCATCTTGGCTGCGAGTAGTTCACCTCTTACGTGAGTCTTGGTTGTTCTCTGAGGTAAAGGGCTTCACCTCTCCTACCAATGTTCGCAAATACCTGCCTCGCTTGCTCTTGGAAACTTAGAAAAGCAACGTGACTGATTATAAGGAATATATGCCTTTCTCTCTGACCTGCATCTGATTCCACAGGTGTAAGCAAGCTTGGGCAACTTTTTGCGAGCTTAGATTACCAATCACCACATACGTTACTCAGCGCCAAGAGGAACTATTACCTAGAACGTCCGTAAGCCCGCATAAGGCTAACTAGATCTTCGCTATCACCAAGTTTTACAATACAGAGGCCAATGAAAATCAAAAGACTAAGAGAATTCTATCTGCAAAAGCTAGCTTCAATGGCCAATACTTTGTCGATGACTAAACAAGGCCATCGATAGTAAATGTTCCCGTCTTCGAGATCATATACTCATTAACAGCCACATCCTTTCCAGCTTCTTTCCCGTAGCCTGACATTTTTATACCGCCAAAGGGGGCCTCAGCCGCAGAAGAGTTTCCTAGAACTCAGTTAGTGCAAAACATTCCTCGCATGACGCGAAACTATCGTGGCTCATGTCGGCCAGAATAGTTGGTTCAAAGAAGTAGCCACTGCAACGCCAAGCGGTTGCTTAATCGTGCAGACGCGTCTGTTTGTCGCAGATGCCTTGAATACGCTCAGCTTCTCCGGCAAACCATGCAGTGAAGGTCAAGGAGTAGTCCATCTCTCCTAATGTCTCGACGTAGGGTTTGCCAGTTTCACAGACAAAAAAACGTGGCGAGGTCATCTTTATGCTCGCGAATAAGTGCATCCCACTTTAGAAGCCATTGTAGAGGTGAAGTTTTCTCGAAAGACTGAAGTGCCTTGTGTGCAACTCGCACCGCTTCATCAACAGCGGCGGCTGAGTTGTTCGTTATTTTAGCCCAGCGTTGGTTGCTTCCGGGGTCTAAAAGCAATATTAGCTTACTGTATAAGGTTATTTCTTCTCATTGTCTATAAGCACGATGGGTCGTTTAGATGGCAGAGTCGCCATTGTTACAGGTTAGTGATATTATACTGCATATTTGGCTTCGGCCAAGGTATTGCCCATCACTTCGCAGAAGAGAGCGCTAAGGTATTGATCTGCGATATCGATGAGACGGCAGGAAATAATGTCGCGGCCACATCGGAATCTTTTGCTTTCCAGGCCATGAATGTCACTCAAGCCACTGACTGGTAAACTGTTATTGGCAAAGCTATTCGACTTTGGGGAAAGGTCGACATTCTGGTCAATAATGCAGGAACAAGTTACAAGAATAAGGTGGGCGAAACCAAGCGGAGAGAAGACTGAGAACTGACAGTTTCACAGAGCACTAGCCTTGTCACCGAGGAAGAATTTGACAAAGTGATGAGTGTTATTGTCAAGAGTGTATTTCTTGGCAGTAATGCTTTTACCGCGCAAATCAAACAAGTAAGCAAAGGCTCCATGCTGGCCATGATCAATATTGCCTCTGTTGGCGCTCATCGTCCACGGCCCGGCTTGGTATGGTACAATGCGTCCAAGGGTACCATCACAAACCTGAGTTGGCCCAGTTTTCTTTGTGGAAAGGGAGAACTGCAGGGGAAGATTAGGAACGTTACAGTGAGGGTCCAATCCTTAGGGGGGAAAGAGGAAAAGACAAGAGAAAAGAGGAGACAACATCAGACTCGGCTAACACCCCCGGTAACAGGCTACTATGGGGCTCGCTGCACAATATGGCCAATACTGTCCCTTGGGGACTATGACTGGGTTACTACCAACATTTATCGGCAAGTAAATTACGCCCGAGGTTCAGAAGATGCTTGGGAACGTACCCCTTGGACGCATGGGCGAGATCCGAGACGTCACCAAAGCAGCAGTCTTTCTCGTGAGTGAAGAGTTGAACAAGTTATCGGCACTTTGCCTACAGGGGCTCTCAGCCGTCGACCCGCATCTCGGTTGGAAAGGGAGCGGAGCAACTAACTTAGTCTGAAGCCGGCCCGGTTTCTAAGAGTGATTTGGCTGCGCGGGAGAGAGCCGACCGGCTGATCCCGTTGAAGATTCATGCCATGCTTGAACTCTGGGGACTCGGACGAGGAGCTCCACATGCTGAGCCCAGGATCTACAGTACACCAAAGGTGTCAGGGGTTGGATATCCCGAGATTTTGTGTTGGTTGTGCATCTGTAAGGGTCCGGCATTAGTGTTGCAACATTCGCGGTGATTTCAAGCGAGCCACCGAGGCGAAGCTATCAATATCCCAGGTTTTACTGCATTGTAGCGGAGTCACAGGACACAATTGACGGAAATGATTATGCGATTTATTACTCAGGACACAACTTGACCAATGAATCAAGGAACGATATAATGGATCTAGCTAACGCCCTGTCCGTGAACCTGCACACGGCCAATAGCAGTCAGCGAAAGCCTGTTCTACCTACTGCTTAGAGCTGGCATCCTGGCTGCTGTCACTCGAGCGCAAATCGCTGGCAGTGCTGCCCACCACCTTTTCGTCAAGGCCCTCTCCCCGAGCCAACTTCTGATCCACAGCAGCACGCTCCTCCTCAGTAGCATCGGTGATATGCACAGCGACCTCGTCACCAAACTGCTTTCCAATCTCTTCTAGAGAGAGTCTCGCGGTTTCTGGCCAGAAAAAGTAAATCGCGGGGATAAAGACAACGCTCCAGCAGATTACAAGGAGGAAGTACTTCCATCCCACTGCAGCGAATCCGATGGGTGCGGATTGAAGAAGGATGATGGTGGCTGGTGACAGTTAGTCAGGCCGTGACTTTTGTAAATAGTTTTGAGACTTACCCGCAAACTGTCCAAACAGAGACCAGCCGATGCCAATAGATCTAATCTCGGTCGGAAAGATCTCTGAGACGTACAGATACATGGTGGTGTTGCAGAAGGTTCCTTGGAAAGCGAGGTACAGGAACATGAAGAGAACACCAATAGCATTCCCAGCCTTGTTGTCTGTTCCCGCATACAAGGAAACCATGGCACAGTAGACGGACGTAGTAATGATGATGCCGACGAAGCCTGTCATGTACATCTTTCGTCGAGAGTTAACCTTGTCGTGGAGCCAAGCACCGCCCGGGTTGTAAATGAGACCAGCCGTGGTCAACCACAGAGCTGACAATAGTAGCGGCATGTAGCCAGATTGGCCCAGACTAGTATAGAGGATGACAGCATAGTTGTTCTTGGTTTGGTCAGTTGCGTTGTGATATCTTGTAGAGACTAGCACTTACAATGATGAGCGGGCCTCCAAACTCGGCACCCCATTGTGTCATGAAGCCGATAATCATGCGTCTGCGATAGCTCTTCTTCTGGATGACTGCCCTCCAAGGACTGCCTCCGTATGCCTCGAGCTTCTGAGCATCAAGCTCAAGTTGCTTGTCAATCTGATAGTATTCTTCCTTAGCAATTAGATCATCAGGGTCATTGGGCGACTTTCGGAGGCGGACGAGAACAGCCCATGCCTCCTCCTTCTTGCCCTTTGACATGAGCCAGCGTGGGGAGCGGGGAATCCATGGAGAGCCCAGAAGAAGCACGACTGGTGGCAGAACCTGGAAAGCCAAGGGGAATCGCCAGCCGAACTCGAGATTGCTAGAGAAGTAGACGGCGAATCCGATCCAAGAAGACAGCATGTAGCCAAAGACGAGAAAGATGGCATGGTGGCCGACCAGCCAGCCACGCGCGTGAGGGCTTGACATCTCAGAGAGATACATGGGAGTTACAGTAGCCATGAGACCAACGCACATGCCCATGATCCATCTACCGGCTTGAAACATACTGGCGGCACATTGTCAGAGTCGATACACTCTATCATTTCTTAGAGGGAGAACATTTACGCAAGGTTTTGAGCACCGCATTGCAGAACACCTCCCAGGATACCGAGAGCGCAACCAAACTGAATACTTCGCAAGCGGCCATAATAATCACATGCCCACATAAGAATCAGGCATGCAACAGCTCCTCCAGCTGAGAAGAGTCCGTTTGCCGTGGCAATTGCTGGCGTGGTTATAGTATCGTAGCCCGGCTCACCATTCTGGGGTAGGTTGAAGAATTGGAACCAGCCAGGCTGTCCGATGGTACTGCCAATGATCGAGGCGGCATATCCGTATGTCTGCGAGTCGATATTAGCACGTCGCAGATAGAGAGATATTATTGATGAGTAACTTACAGTGCCCCCAATTGCAACAAAAGCAATGACAAGCCTGTTGTACAGGCTGGTCTGGTTCCCAGTATGCGGCATTGTCGACTCGGTGAAGCTCTGCTTCCAGTCAAGTCGAGACAAAAAAGAAATTGGGTTTCAACTGAGAGCAGAGAGAAGATCGACGGGTGAGAAAAACGCACCTAAGTATCTCTGAGCAGCACAATCGATCACAGCCATCATGAGATTGTGTTATCGTAGGACAGGGTCATGGTCCACTCTGAAACTGCCACCCCTACAACAACCTTACCGTCATCTCCACCCAAGCCAATGTCGATCCTTGGCTGTGGTTCACTGGTGTGATGCTGATCCTAGCCTATCTGTAGATGCTGGGGTAGGATCTCTCAGGTCATAGTAGCGCTGTACAACCCCAGACAGCGTAGTAATCTACACAACCAACAGTTCGCTTCTTGGCAATAGTCCCGCGACGGCACCCGAGAAATGGCGCCACTCTATGGGTCAGAAACTGTCGTACAGGAGATCAACGGGACCAGAACTAGATGCCATAGTATAAACATGCATCTCAGGTGCTACCTCTCACTGTCTTAAAATTCGGTCATCCGATATCTGGCTACTAACAGCACTTCATCCGCACTCGCCAAAATGGACCCTTCTATTATGGAGAAAAGCTGGGAAGAACTCCCCGATCCTAAACGCGTTTGGATAGGCGAGCCTGGCAGTCGTGAGGAGGGCCTGGGCAGATTGGTCCTGTTGACTCCTGAGAGAGTTGCCAAAGCAGCCCAGACACAGATCAAGACTGGTATTCGTGTTAACCTAGGATGGGACTTGAATAAGCTTGAACATGCTTGTTTCAACCGCCAGCCATGTGAGCTCAAGGTGGTGCCGTTGCTTGATGGTGTTGCATTCGACGATATCTACGTTATGAACCCACGTGCGTTTCTCGATCCCAATATGCACCTTCCACGTGCTGACAAGATGCGATAGAACAAAGCAGCCAATGGGACGGTCTACGGCACTTTTCCATGCCTCGCGAAGAAGGTAGCAAAGAGCGTGTTTTCTACGGTGGAACTACGAAAGAGGAGATACTGGACCGCTCCAACAGCCGCATTGGCATTCAGCATTGGGCTCAAGAGGGCATTACAGGTTCGTACATGACTTATTCAAAGTGATGTGTGGTAAGCTGATCTTGTTGCAGGTCGCGGAGTCCTCATCGACTACGCATCCTGGGCCGAGAAGAAGGGCATCAAGTACACCACCTTCTCGCTGCACACTATCAAGCTCAGCGACATTCTTGAGATTGCCAAAGAATGCAATATCACTTTTCAGCGAGGTGATATCCTCTTGGTGCGCATTGGCGTGATCAAGGAGTGGGAGCATTCCATGGATGTCAAAGCCAAGCAAGCATATGCCGCCACCTCGAGTCCACAGCACGCAGGAGTCGAGGGAACCGAGGATGTCCTGAAGTGGCTCTGGAACACGGGGTTTGCAGCTGTTGCCGGCGATGCCATCAGCTGGGAGGTTTGTTCTGACGCAAAGGATTCAGGGGTTTCAGTTCGGTGGCTGACGGCTTGACAGGTATATCCGCCTCCGCCAGGTACAATCTTGATGCATGAATACATGTTGGCCGGATGGGGAATGCCTATTGGTGAGTTACTTAGCAATCGATGCTGCGATGCATCCGCTGACAAGGATAACGTTAGGCGAGTTGTTTGATCTCGAGAGATTGGCAGAGACGTGCAAGCAGCAAAACCGCTGGACATTTTTTATTTCGTCGACTCCATTCAACATGCCAGGTGGAATCTCCTCGCCACCAAATGCACAGGCTATCTTTTAAGTTGATTGGCATTTTGCAGTTAATTTGGGTAAAGATGGGGCCGAAAACAGGCCTTTGATGCTGGGTTGATGGTGCAAGAAGATGGAGTAGAGTAGCATTGAAGGCCGGGGCGAATAATATCGGATGAATAAAGGCGAAATCATCACATCTCGGTGTTTTTTTCTTCTTTCCTCTTGTCTCTTCTCGCTTCGCTTGATACTACCAAGTGTTGGTCCCTCCATGTCAACCCCCTGGACGCAGAGTGGTCCTGGGTAATAATCAGCGAGTTTGACGTTACAGCCGAGAATGAAATGGTTCGAGTTTGTGTGAAGGATTTGTAACAGCCGGACAATCGCTTCCAGCCCAGTTGCTGTTTGCGAAATGCTGTTGGTTGATTGACTCGGCTCTTTCTTAAATATGACAAGTCGCAGCTGGAGGAGGCGAATTGGATTACAGAGGCTCACTTGACCTTTAATGATCCTTTTAAGAAATTGCCATGATTGTCACCGCAGGAAAAAGAAAACATTACTGCATAGTATCTGCAGGAGATGATTGCCACTAATAGCATTGTAAATATGTGATGGTGCCGATGTGAAGTTGGCTTCAAGATTCAAGAGGAAAACAGATCTGAAAGAGTTGCTCGAGCCGCTTTGCTGGTATGAGCTTAAACCGTCGATGCTTTGTAGTTTGTCAGAGTAAAGAGATAGCCTCTGCATGGCAGTATATATAAATGGCCACTATGAATGTCAGATTGTGAAGTTCGATATGCACCCAGGGAACTTATGCAGGTACTAATCACAGCACTGGGGTCATTTGAGGATCATTCAGGGGCAGAAGGATAGGCCATGCTCTTCTCACTATCCATGTAAGATTTCTAGGATGCCTGTACTTAACCCAAATACTCCGACAGCTCTCTTAGAAGTTCTTACTCGCATGGCACTCGGCGGTTGACGATCCCGGTCAAAACTGCAAGAATCGGCAGTTTACAGCCTGTCATTGTGATAGGCAATATTCCTTTACAGCTCTCTCTTGCCACAGCCTACACTCTGCAAAATTGTCCATGCACCCTCTCTTCTAAAATACTGACCCACGTCCCTTTGTTCTTTGTCGGCCCTTGTGCTTTGATGTTTGCTCGAACCCATCGTTTACCAACGTCTTGTTCTCCCCGCAGCTACCCATAACGATGCAAACCAACACCGTTCAACCGGCTATGGAGCCCCCTCCTGGCAAGGTGTCTAATTTCGACAATCCTGATCGCGAGATGTACTACATCTGCATTATTTCGAACTCCATCTCTATCGTGGTTTGTTCCATTGTCGTCTTCCTCAGACTATGGGCCCGCTACAGGCTATCTATGAGATTCCAAGGAGATGATAGTATGACTACGCACTCCTTCTCCAGCTGCATCTTGCTAACCAGTGTAAAGTTGCTTGTGTCATCGGTTATGTAAGTTTCTACTTGACGGTCCCTAACTTCCGCTTCTTGCGTCTAATTCCCATCAAAGATCGGTTTTATGGGATATTGCGCCATCTGTCTGACGAGTAAGCACTTCTTGTCAATATACCTTAGCTGATCAGTGTTGACATTCCTTAGTGCTAAGATACGGGGGAGGGCTGCATCAGTGGGATGTCCCAGAAGATCTTCTGGCACAATATAGTCAGGTGAGCCTCCCAGTTACCCAGAGACATTCTTGTAGCATACGTAATAACTGTACCATAGACCGTCTACGCCACCATGGTAAACTACGGCCCAACAGTGATGGCCATTAAAGCTGCCATTCTCTTGTTCCTCGCCAGGGTATTCTCTCCATACAAAGTCTACGTCAAATGGATATACGGCTTTCTCATCGTCATGGGCCTTTACTACATCATCATGTTGTTCCTAAAGACCTTCATCTGTCGACCAATATCCATGTTCTGGGGCGCCACTGACGACGGCGAGTGTTTCAACCAACGGGTTCTAATCCTCGTAGACAACATTCTCAGTCTCGTCAGTGACGTGGTTATTCTGTTCTTGCCGTGCCCCTTGACGAAGAAGCTACAGGTTGGTTTGATGGCCAAGCTCAAGATCGCTTCTGTCTTTGGGATGGGAGGGATTGCCTGCATCTTCTCCCTTATTCGACTCGTCTTTATCATCCAGCATGGAGAAAGCCCAGACCAGACATATCGATTTGTTCAGATCAACCTACTTGGGTGAGTCCTGTGCAGCTACATAGCAAATGGATACTGACCAGGCTAGTATTGCTGAGTGTGGCATTGGCGTTGTTTGTGCTTGTCTTCCTTTCATGCCCATGCTGTGGAAATCTATCCTCCACAAGGACAAACCTGGCTATTCATCCAATTATTCCAAGTCCCAGTTTGAGATGATGAACTCTTCAAACAAGAAATCGCGGAACGCAACCCAAACTCCACGGAGCCTTCACTATAATGATGAGCTAGGGAGCGATGAGAATGTCCTAATCTCTAACAGCAAGTCGTACGTCACGACAAATGTGCGCGTAGGGGACGACGCTACCACGAGTAGTAATGTCAGTGGTGACAACAGGGCAGCGGGAGCAAGCATCGATGACGCGCACATACTTAGAACGGTTGAAGTTCGACAGTATGAAGAGCATTAGTCTCGTTAGTTGTTGAAGGCATGGTCTAGTCTTTAGGCACGGATCTTGATAGAGAACGTTGGTGAATTACGTCTGTTATTAATTGCAATTATCCCTTTCTTTCTATATCTCTCAGTCCCAGCACCTATCCGCCCGTTCCATTACACCTCAGATTAAACCAACTTTGCAAGTCCATCACAGCTCCCCTCGCTGGGTGGTGGCTCTTCGGGATTCGTATAGACTACTTGAGTCTCGACGTGTTTGACGATGCCACCACCACTCCATTGAGGCTTCGGTTTATAGGTTTCAGATGGAATATCATCAAGTCGAACATGTCCTGTCCGGTTCGCCGTAATCAAAGTCGTCATCCTGCCGTTTGTCAAGTCTTCGCGCCCTCGTTGACCGTACATGCCTCCGGATGGTCTCGCTCCATCAGTTTCCCTTGACTTTTTGACAATGTGTCCCAGGAGTGAGGCGACGTTCATCTCGATATAAAGCTTGAAGAGGTAGACGAGTTGGTGAAACTGTACATAGCTGCTTGCGTGTTAGCTCTATCACAAATTGGCGGAAGTAGGGCAGCCTACACAACAGGACTAGGGAGAAATGTGGCCCCCATCAGAATGCAGTCCAGTGACACAGAGACGATGACCATGGCGACGTTGAAGCGGTAGAGTGTGTTGTACTTTGTCAGGCCATAAGAGATCAGTCGAGAGCGAACAAGATAGATGAAATAAAGGTTGAGACCGAGATCGACAATCAAGAATACGGCCTTTTCGGTTCTGTCCCATACGATGTTGATTTCTTCGTAAAGATGTGAAATCTGTAGTCGAGCCGGTACCCAGATACAGAAACCGCTGATATTGATCAGACTTGCGATTATGGCGACTCCCACCTTGATCTTGTTGATGGTCCTTTTGTTGGCCACAAGAAGGGATATTCGGTTGATGATAATCTGCAAAGTGAACTGAATCTGCATGCTCCAGAAGACGACTAGGAGAGAGAATGTTAGCCGTCTTTCGGTAAATATATTCCGTTATGGTCATAACTTACTAATGAAGAAGAAGACCCAGAAGCTGAATAGCGGTTACATTAGTTTCAGAAATGGAATATCAGGGCCGTTGGAACAACAAACTAACCTAGGTTCGGCAGTTCCTCTTAGCCATGTATAGGTAATAATACCCATACAGTTGCATCCCACCCAGTCCATCCAGCACATGATAATGTAGGCGCTGTAAGCTTTGCCCCTCTTATATGCGGAGTAGGTCTGCTTGATGGCCATGGAGGCGGTAAAGATTGATGCGCCCAAGCTGAATCCAAAGATGATACTGACGATATTCATCTCCGTATCCTTCGGGGCCTCATTCTTGTACCCCGGGGGGATCAGGAAGCCTGCCATTGTTGCTGAGGCAAATAGCTGTGTTACTGGTGGTCAGGGAAACCTAACCTCAAAAGAGGAAGGACTTTGCTCTGGTGCTTGATCAAACTGAAGTAAGGAGTGTGAGTCGTAATGTTCGCTTGAAGAGCTAAGGGTGGACAAGTTCGCAGATTGAGCAGTCTATATATCAATGTGGACACAATTCATTCGATTCAGCCCCTACTGGCCGATCTGCCAGTACTATGTAGATGGCGATACGAGTCAATACCAGCACCATCCTTGATCGTACGAGAGTGATCGCCGCCTAACTTCCTAGTGCTACCATACCTCGACCGCTAGCCGGGATCTCCGCACTTTAGGTTTCGCAGGTCTAGCCCGCAAGAGGCAGGGCGTCCGGACTAATTCTGCTGAAGATTCATGCGAAATTCTGGTCTAAATAGCAATTCCGTGTGCCACATTTTAACCCCTCCTATCCTCGCTGCCAGTATGATAGCGTGGCGTAGAGTTAATGACTCTGGACCGCAGTCAAGACTGAAGAGTGCGTTGGGATAGAAGGCTGAGTCTACAGTACTCGATTCTCATGTGATGCCTACCTATGTGCTCATCGTGCGTAGGAGAGGGGCAAGGAATTCGACACCATCAGACGTGAAACACTTTGAGTCCCTGGAAGTCATCGTTCATACAGTATATTTATTAACTTTGGCTAGGAAACGCAAGTGATACAGTCGTATCCCGCCATAACGGGATCTGGAGTTGATAGCGGATGTGCCTATGATTTCCCCGCAATATAGATATCAATATACCATTTAAACTACATGGACAGCGGATATACCGGCATCCCCAAACTCACGGCAGATGATCTCTTGGAGCCGCCAAGGACAGCCTCGCGGTTCGTTTCAAAACCGTCGCAGCGGGGCGTCTGCCTTTTCCCCTAGAACCAGGATCGAGACACTGGTCGGGTCGGCTCTCCACAAGATTTGCATCGCTTGGCCCAATATCGATTAGCTAGATAATCAGACCTAGAACACTACTGTTTAGTCTGAACTCTATAAGCCCGCGGTTCAAGCCACCGCCCTGGAGTTTAGCTCTACTGTAGGGTACGGGTAGGAACCCCATTGGCTGGGCTGTTTTATTAGTTGTTACAGATTGAAAGACGAGTAATTAGTCCTCGGAGGCGGGTCACAGGGAGATTATTGACGTGCTGCACATGGTGGCCGCCACACTCGTCCCGTTTACCGTCCCCATGGGCCTCCACAAGGAAACAAGAAGGAAAAGTGATGAATAATTTAAACATTTCTAAACAACTTCTTTGGGGCATCTACAAGACCAGGGTGTCAGCACTAGACAAAGGATATCGAAACCCAACGTTGGGCATCCGATCTGAGGTCGTCTGTAAGCCCACAAAGATCCGGCATCTGTAACTCCGCCTCTACCCTGCTGATCAGCATGGATCGTTTGTGTTCCGAAGGAGGACAATGTTACATGCACTTTTGCCTATTCCGACGGTGAACAATGTTACATAGAGCGTTGACCCCTTGCAGGAGACACGAATTCGGCATAATGAATACTACAGTAGCACAGCAAACCCTTGACTGGTGGTTGACTATTGATCTCGGGCTTGTAATGCTACGAAATCGGATAATAACAGCTCAGTTATGTCCTTTTTAGGTTATTCTCTCACAATTCGGTGTCTGGTTGATGCTTCAGTATGTGGCGCTTTGCTTTAATAACCCCTTATACGCGACGATCACGAGTCCTAAATGATACAGACCAATGCCGATCATTAATTCTCATTGGTGATGTCTGAAAGGGTCATGGAAAGAGCAGGCTAAGGTAATAACCCAGCTCTTAATAGATATATCCCGTCATTATCGCGGGAACAGGTTACTTATAAGAGCTTAGAGTGGTAGCCATTCAATCACGCCCAGGGTGAATGTCCTAGATGAATAACGGGCGAAGTGTTTCATCCTGGAAGCCATCGGCGTGAGCCCCCTGGCGATTGTCATCATGTCAATATAGCCACTCGTATCATAAAATTCAGCTCATATGCTATGTCAGGTTTACCTGGTAAATCAGGTTTAGCTTCTTCTAGTTCAAGCCATGCCTCTTTAATAAGTCTTTGTAAGCCAGCCGAATGTGTCTGGATGCTGCATGACATTTTTCTTCTATGTAACCTGGCTGCAGGGATCCCACTGAATCAGGTTCTCTAGTTGGGTCATCAGGCATTTCCAGAATCCTGATAGCCAATGTGGATAGTTAGTAACTTGTCTATTGAACTAAAGTAGAGTTGTATCGTATCATAGCCGTAATGGGCCATTGAGTAAAACAATAATGTGCCACTAAAAAAACAAGGTACCTTCAGTAAGGAGGACGCGCCTATCAACCAGCGTTACGATCTCTAGCCGAGTGACCTAAAATCCCTGGAGTTCACACACTGAAACTACTGCGTTGTATTGTATTTGCGGTGTTGAAGCTGGCCCTGATGATATGAACACTAAAATTCATGCTACAACACCTTAACAATAGCAGTAACAGATAGTGGAGATCGCGACACAAATGCTGCAAGAGTTGAACAGGGGAACTCCATTCTACATGCCTAGCGGACTCGTCTTCTCGGAAACCTCGCTCCCATCCGGCATGATCTACTCGTGCTTCTCCTGGATACTACCCAACTGCTCATGTTCTCCAACGGCCTTCTTGGCCTCCTCCCAAGCATTGTTGTCAGGGTACAGCTGGCTCATCAAATA
Source organism: Fusarium sp. NRRL 66739 (assembly GCA_021655895.1). Taxonomy (NCBI): domain Eukaryota; kingdom Fungi; phylum Ascomycota; class Sordariomycetes; order Hypocreales; family Nectriaceae; genus Fusarium; species Fusarium sp. NRRL 66739. The sequence goes on from JAJJWO010000179.1 coordinate 139,438, forward strand.
TGCCCAACTAACTCTCTGCACAGACGCCAGTCTCTCAGCACCCTCATCTTGGCACTCTAGTGCATCCCAACCACTGATTCCTCCAAACCCATGCTTTCCGCCCTTAACGGAGAACGACGCCTTTGGACCTCGTGACAGCGTGTACGGATCCAGGTGCCAGTCTGCTCCTCGAACTGTCAGGTGAGGGCTGACGTCCTCGTCACCCCAGAGGATGAGAGCAGGGGTAATCATGCTCTCAAAGTTGATATCGTAGAATTGCATCATGTTACGTCCGCTTTCAGACATGTCTGTGCCGCCATTGCCTAGGCCTCCGAAGACGAGACCGGCCTTGATGCGCTTGTCAGCCGCCTGCGTCTTGGTCCCATCCCGAAGGTCCGTGTTGACTGCACCAAGAAGCGCGCTGGCAGTCAAGCCACCAAGTGAATGACCTGCAACGGCAATATTGGATTTGTCAAGTCGACCTTTGAGCAGAGGAACAGTCTCCTCAATGACTTCGAGATTGTCAAGAATTCGAGACATGTCCTTGGCCCTCGAGTCCAGGAAAAGCTCCCGAATGCTCTCTGCGTTCAGCTCAAACCCAAGCTGTCTGGAGCTCAAGTGGGTTGGCTGGATGACGACAAAGCCATGGCTAGCCCACCAATCCGCAATAGGCCCGTAGCCCTTGAGTGAGGAGAGGTAGTTGCTTGGGCCATGGCCATGGGACAGGAGAATGATGGGAAGGTCCTTTCCATTGACAGGAACTGTGACCTTTACTTCCAGGTCAACTCTGCGGTCCTTGGCAGGGAGAATAACAGGGGTGAAGGTGAAGATGGGAGAAGCAGGGTTGACAGGGATACTGGCAGCGGCGCCAATGAATGCGTTGTTGGGGAACTCCATTGTAGTTTGGGTTTTGGAAATAGCTTTGACTGAGTAGATCAGGCTTGTGTATCTTGTAGAAGGATGTTTTTATTCAATCTCAACTTTGTGAGAACATGGCTCAGCTTATATATCCTTTTCCTCTCATCTCGCAAGATGACAATCAGTTGTTGGACCAATCCGAGATCAGCTTCCAAAAACGGCATGGCGGCTCAATTACGCTCAACGATTGGCTGGTTGGCTTTGCTGAGCCCCCCGCTTGCGTATGCAGTTGGAGTTTACGCGGATATTTAAACGGATATTTACACGGACATAGTGTCTTGAGGCCGTTTGATAGTGTAAGAGCTGTTAGGTTATGAAATAGTTCAATGGCATTATGATCCTAGAACTCTACCATGAACTGTAATGGCATTTGCACACATGTTGTCGACACTCTCAGTCACTCACAGTGGGTGGGCCGCTTGTCATTAGGATACTTTTACTATTTTTGTAACACGTCTGGCCAGCTGATCTAATACACTGTTGCGTCTAGTTCTTTCCAAGCTCCTCAGCACGGTTGGTGGCGGCCTTCACAGCTCCATCCACAATATCCTTCAAGCCCGCGTTCTCAAAGCTCACAAGGGCAGCGTGGGTAGTACCATTGGGGCTGGTGACGTTCTTTCGCAGCTGTGAAGGCTCGTCCGAAGACTCAACCAGCATCTTGCCGGCGCCGAAGCAAGTCTGCTTGGCAAGACGAGTAGCCTGCTCCTCGGAAAGTCCCAGGCTAGTGGCACTGGAGATGAGATGTTCGACAAAGGCGAAGAAGTAAGCGGGGCCAGAGCCTGGTAGATGGATTAGCTTGTATATACTATATCGCTGTGGGCAACTCACCAGAAAGACCAGTGACAACGTCGAGGAGTTCCTCCTTATCAACCCATTCGGTGGCCTTGCTGACGCTGCCCAGGAGAGCAGAAGTCAACTCCTTCTCGGCGTCTGTAACGTCCTTGGCAGCATACAATCCAGAAGCACCCTCGCCAACCAGAGCAGGCGTGTTGGGCATGACGCGCACAATATGAGGCGCGGTGCCTTTGTCGCCCTTGAACCATTGAGCGATACTGGCGAGAGTGATACCGGCAGCAATGGAGATGACGACAGGAAGGGAGTCGCGGCTGGCCCAAGCGGCGCTGAGCTCTTCACAAACACCCTTGGCAACCTGGGGCTTGACGGCGAGAATGACAACGTCGGCATCAGCAGCGGCCTCTTTGTTGTCTATTGTTGTTCGCACTCCTATCTCGGCCATCTTGTTTCGGTTCACCTCCCAGGGCTCAGAGACGTAGATGTTTTGCTTGGAGATGTTGTTGGCGAGGAGACCTCCAATGATGGCGGCGGCCATGTTGCCGCCACCGAGGAAGGTGATTTTGGCGTCTTGTAGTGAGGGAGTCATTTCGAATGTGATTTGAGTCGATTTGCAGATTGGAAGATACAGCCAGTGGTGTTTATTTGTATCTCTACTGACGAGAAGCCGAGATACTGATACGTGGGGTTGCTACGAGGAAAAGTTTGGGGTGCGGCCGACCCCGCATCGGATTAACCCTGCGCTACCCTTGAAGCATCCTGGCGCCTTGACTTTAGCGCGATTGTGGAGCGATACCGGCGGTTAACTACGGGAGAGTGACAAATAGTTTGTTAGATTTTCATGATATTGCCAGCCAAATTGCCAATGTTCATTGGGAAATTGGGTGTCTGGGTGTTTATTCCTTGGGTTTAAATTTTCTGCGTTATGTCTACAACAAGCACAACACCACTAAGCTAACCTTGCTTCGTTGCTTAAAGGCATTATCTCGTCTGACGAGTGCAGTGTTCCCTATCTCTAGCAAATCTTTCTGCGGCTATATGCTTGCTCTGTACACCAACTAATTTCCTTATTTCTGACTGTAATTAACTATTGATCTAATGTGACAGCTTAACAGCTCACTAACTCCACCTGCACTAACTCTCGCTTACAGACGGCACAGTAACATCTACTTGATAAGATAGCAATCATCGCGGGTAAACACGGTCAATACATACCTATCTAGGTAGTGTTATAATCTCAATTGATTTTACACAGACATAGTTGAGTCTTGTAGTACTCTCCTCCTTGGTACATCTATGTCCTTTATAACAATGGCTGTGGATAGTTGGTTATAATTTTTAGAATGATGGATAATGAATGAGAAATGTACGATATTCTTGATCTTCAATCGTCGCAATGCCATGATTCACGTTAAGCATATGACCATTCTCCTAAACGTTGAGCAGCTTATTCCGAAACATTACATACATAACTACATAAATTAATATAGGCCAGCGATTGAGTACTATTAGAGTCCTATTTAGATATTACTTGTTAAATATTGTTATTAAAATGTGTATGTCCGAGGGTAGTTCAGGCACGGATGATGTCATTGCGCTAAACTTTACCCCGGAAATCACTGTGGCTTCAGACTCTCGGTGCACGCCAAAAAAGGACAAAACAAAAGAGTGGTCTGATATTTCTCACAAAGAGGCTCTGTGCAACTGAATCGTGCTTAACTGAAACTTTACTCATATTGACATTGACCACTACTGCTTGAGGGATACGGCAATTTCGGCGATCTCCTTTTCTCATTCAACGCTCAAACTTCACAAGTCTCAAAGCTGACTCTTGTCAGGGAATTTTCGGAACATATCGGCAAGCTTGTCGATGGGCGCCGCCATAAGGCCCATGACCGACTCAAAGGGAGGATTCTCTCCAGCGCTTGGATGGCTGCGCGTTGGCACAAACTGTTTGGTGCGGGCGAACTGAGTAGCCAATGACTCGGTCTCCTGAGCATGTGTTTTCAGTGCCTGTTCGAGCTCTGGCAAGTCGCGGTTTTCCTCTTCTTCGATGTGCTTCTCCAGCGCGCTCCAGATCTCCTTGAGCTTGGGGATATACTCGGGGTCTTGGGAGCTCAATCCCTTGAATACCTTTAGAAGCTCCTTGGCCTTGTCCAGGTGTTAGCGCATGTTGTGGATATCAATCGAAAATAAAATCGAACTTACCTCGTGATGCTCTCGGCGGTCACTGTCTGCCATTTCTTTGCCCTTGTCGCCCATATACTTCTCCATGGCAGGATAAATAATCAATTCCTCACCGACCGAATGTCGCGCAAGCTCCCAGATGAATTGGTTACCAAAGCGCTGCTGGTGATCGTGATCGGTTGAGTTGACTACTTCATTGTAGTAGTCCTTGAGCTCGCGGTGGTCCTTGATAATAGCATCTGAAACAGCAGACATGGCGGCGACTTGCGTTCGAATGGGCTTGTATTGAAGACGGAAATGCCGAGGCCGAATTGCAGCTCGGAGTTGAGGTGTCAGGATTGCACGGATGGAAGACATGATTTAAGAGTGAATATGATATTTTGATTCAGGTCGTCCACGAGAAATAGCTGCCCATATATGCCCGCAGTATGGAATGTCATGACGCCGATATGATCAGAGTGGCTCATGTTGGAATACTGCAATTATGCTTCCTGACGTTTGACAGCGGCCAGATGACGGCTGCTTGAGGTGCATGTTTGGGATGCGACAGACGACAGGAGAATATTGACCAGTAGCAGGACAGAGCATCTTAATTGCTGAAGTATGATTCGTCGCAAGCGAAATAAGGAATGATCTCCGTCTTCTGGATCTTTAGCTCCGGTTCTCGTGGTGATTGTAGGGAGCTGGGGAGCTCCAGTCGATGTGATAGGTTCAGAACTCCATTGACATGATAGGCATTTCCCCGAGGGGGGACAGAACGAGATCTCGCTTATGCAAGTTTAATGGAAGTCACTAATAGAGTACCTAACAATATGTAGCAATGGCATCTGACTCATCAAGAAGCTTCAAGATTCAACGTTTGATGGCGCGGCATTCCCTTGTTAACATCCGTCGGCATAGCCAGATTGGGAATTAATTACATTGCAACGTTGAAAACAGGAATGAAAAGAAAATTCGCTACAACTTCCTCTTTGGAAAGCAAGAAAATCAATTCTCGACATGAAATGAGAGACAAAAAGTTGGCCAAATATTACGCCATTGTCGTGTCACGCATACGACAACGACTCTGTACGGATCGAGCCGTCATATAATTTGCTAGCGAGCCCACTTCCCGTAGATAATACAACCTCATTACGCGGACCAACTTGTTATTTCCGTAAAGTCATAATGTCATTGATTCGAGCATTTGGAATCTCTAGCAGAATTTTGCAGGCGCAATCGGAACTATTGGCTTGTACAACCCAATCTTGGCTAGACGTTGACGGCATCATTACGACTCCACCGAAGATGCCCAAGATTCCATAACAGACAGACAAAGGAGATCGAGTACGCATCATAGTGGATCTTTTGTCTATCGGTCTCCTAGATTCTAAGTCTGTAGTAGCAGGCATCTCGTAGCCGTCTCAAAGTAAATAAAATCCCCGGGCCGCTCATGCATAGGAAGCATCAGAAGTCTTCTCTGCATTCGACACAACAGATCTCTTCTCGATCCAACCATGTCGGCAAACTCCTTCTTGCGAAGCGTGGCGCTTCTTGTCTTGGCGGGCAACGTCAACGCCGTGCCTTTTGTATCAGAGGCTCAGACAACCGTCTCGTCTTCCGGTTCCGTGCCACCAGCAATTCCTTACACTGACGTTACCTCCCATGGTCCCTTCACTGGCACTCCCACCACCACCGGTGCTCTATCAACCACGGTTGTAGCCTCATCCATCCCCGCGAGACCTCCTCCCCCAGGCTCCTACGACTACCCTGCGGATGGTGAGCTCCACGCTCCTCAGCCTGCGCCTTACACGCCCAATGGCGGCGTTGGAACCAATGGTTCTGCTCCCGTCTACCGCGTCCAGAGCGACTTTGACTACCAATCTCTTGCCCTCGCTCTTTACCAGGAGTGGATCGAGCTTGACCTCTTCCGCTGGGGTCTCGCTACCTTCTCCAAGGAGGAGTTTGACTCTTATGGCATCAACGCCGAGGATCGGTTCCTCATCGAGTACATGGCTCAGCAGGAGATTGGCCATGCTACCGTCATCAGCAACATGCTTGGCCCCCAGGCTCCCAAGCAATGTACTTACAACTACCCTGTTTCCAACGTCCCCGAGTTCATCGACTTCAACCAGAAGCTTACTCGATGGGGCGAGTCGGGCGTCTACGGCTTCCTGCCTCACCTCAACTCTGGCCCTGCCGCACAGCTGCTGCTGCAGAGTATCACCATTGAGGCTCGACAGCAGATGATCTTCCGCCAATTTGGTGGTACTTTTGCCATGCCTGAGTGGCACACTCCTGGTATCCCCCAGAGTTGGGCCTGGACACTGCTGGCTCCTTACATCTCCAGCTGCCCTTACAACCAGACCCGTCTTGTCTGGCAGAACTTCCCCTCGCTCAACATCCTCAACCAGCCCAACCCTGCCCGCATCAACGGCTCCCCAGTTTGGAACGAGACCACCGGTGGATACGCTAACACTTTATCTACCGCTGATATCCCTGAGGATGAGCTCTGTGTCAATGCTACTGACAGCATTCTTGACTGCAATGCTGCCATCACCCAGAACCGCAGCATTCCTCTCTCTTACCCTGGCCGCCAGGTATTCCTCAACTGGGATGCTCCTGGTCAGGCTGTTGGACCAAACAACAGCTACATCACTTCGACCAATGTTAGGGAGCCCAAGTTCGCCGCTTGGGTTTCGCAGCTCAACGTCACCTACTCTCCTCTCCAGAACGTCAGCCTTGAGGACAGGACTGCCTACACCATCCAGCCCAACGTGTCTACCTGGGCCGGTGACCCTGCCATCAACGGAACCATGTTTCTTGCTCTGACCGACACTGACCTCTACGTCACACCCTACAATCTTACGCAGATCAACCCTCACGTTGCTGCTCTGGCTGTTTACCAGGCTGGTTAAGTGTATCTTTTTGAACCAAGGCCTCTTCTAGAGGTTGCAAGTGCTTAATGGCGAGTGGGTACTTTGGTGAAGCTGGTCATGGCATAATGGTCTAGCTTATGGCGTATCATGTGTTATGCAAATGGTAATGATTGATCTGTGGCTCTGCCGCTTGTAACATAATTTTATTCTACATATAGTCCTACGACAACTTAATGAATGATATCTAAACAACCTATTTTTTCTAAAACATTCGTTTTGTGAATTTTTGATTGTTGCTGATCTAGCTTCATCTGTGGTATTCCATGAGATACGCGTCTCTCAAATATCGTCATAGTTGTAGAGTCCTTCTTCTATTCCCTTGATTTGGAGCGCCAAAAGCTTGGAATAATACCGGCATAGTGCCAAGTTTCCACCGTGGAACCAGAAACCAGGATGTCCACTCTTCTGCCAGATGACGCGCATCTCACCTTCATCGTTGAACCCCCAGACATCACCAACCTTGTCAGCAATCTCATCACCGAACATGCTTCGTGTTTGAGTCCTCATGTTCTGATATCCCGTCGCAAAGACAATTTCGTCAGCTCCAATCTCTGTCCCATCCGCAAAGCGTAGACCATGAGGCAGAACAGTTTCTATCTCTTGACCGTGCTTGACCTTGATCTTGCCCTCAGCAATCAGCTTCGAAGCACCGACATCGATGTAATAACCTCCACCTCGTTGGAAGTACTTCATTAGTAGTCCGGCGTCGTTGGGACCGCGGTCCACCTTGAAACCTGCCTTGTCAAGACCATCAAGAATCTCCTTATCGAAATCGGCCTGCTTCCTAGCGGTGTTGACTTCAAGAGCTTTGAGAACCGAAGTGGGCAGTCCGTGAATGAGAATATCACCATCGTCAACGGGAGGTCCATCTTGCGAGTAGATACCCTTCAGACCGATATCTGTGATGGCCTTGGAAGAGACAACGTTGGTGCTAGAGCGCTGAACCATGGTGATATCATAACCCTTCTCGAGGTAATCTTGCGCAATATCATGCCCTGAGTTGCAAGACCCTACCACCACGGCCTTTTTACCTTGGCTGTTTTCCTGGGCTCCAGGGAACTCGGAAGAATGGCACAGACGATCGCCCTTGAAGTCGGAGATGCCTTTGATATCAGGCATGTTCTTCTTGCCCGAGTGACCCGTGGCTTGGATGACATGACGAGGATGGAACGTTCGCTTCTCGACTGAACCGTCTTCCTTCTTTCTCTCAATAGCAACAGTCCAAGATTGTGACGCCTCGTCCCACTTGGTGTCGAGCAGAGACGTTCTCGTCCAGATGTTGAGTTCCAGAAGCGTTGCGTAAGCCTCAAAGAATTGAGCCAGCTTATCCTTTGGCGTGAAGATGGGCCAGTGAGGTGGAAAGTTGAGATACGGCATGTGATCATACCAAACAGGGTCGTGGAGAACCAGCTGATGATATCGCTTCCTCCAATTGTCTCCTACACGCTCGTGTTGGTCGATTGCGAGTGCTTCGACGCCCAGCATCTTGAGACGTGCTGCAATCGTGAGACCAGCCTGGCCAGCACCTAAAAGGGAGAATGTGAGATATTGCTGGTAATGACGTCGCAGGTTCACGTACCAACAATCAAAACAGCCGGCTCACTGCCGTCTGCGAATTCTGCTGCTGCTGCCCTTCGTTGAGCCCAGTTCTTACGGCCAGGCTTTCCACCGTGTTCAACACCCTGGGGTCGACGCTCATTGATACTCTCCTCGTGGCCCTTGAGTTCCTGAAGGCAGGTGTAGAAAGTAAAGATCTTCCGCTCGCCATTGTGCTCGACGATACGAGCAAGGCCTCGGCCGGTACCTACAGCGGTTTCAAGAGTGAAGAAGAATTCAACACCTTGAACGTCGCCTTTGCCATCAATGGCGATTGCTTTGGGCGCTCGTACGTTGGAGGATTTGTCGACAGAGACTTTGCTCAGCCGCAAACCATCCCTAGATGCAGAACAGCTCTTCAGAAAATCCAATATCTTGCTGGGACTTTGGACAGTTCGAAAGGCCCAGGACAAAGCCAGGTGGTCCCGCCAAAAGCCGTCATCAGTGAATAGTTGAGCGAGGGCGGGGTAGTCCTTTTTCTGTAGTGCCTCGTTCACGCTATCAACCAGAGCAGCCGCGACGTCTTGGGGCTCTGAGCTGGAGGGAGTCTTTGAAGCTGAGGGGAACTTGGCAAGGGGAATGTCGACGGAGCCTGGTACCGTCCACATGCGTGAAGGGGTGGATTTCGCAACAGCGGCTGCCATGGTGAACTATGGTTTTGTGTAGGAGTTGCGTGTGTCGTGGTTTGTTGAGAGAAGATGAATGGTGATGGGGAGAGTTGGCTCAACAGAGGGGTAGTGGGCTTAAGTAGAGACAAGACTGTGAAACATAACCAAACAAATGCGTGCCCAGGACCGGCTAGCTTCCTCCTCACTCTCCAGAGATCGGCAGCAGAGCAACAGTATCTAATTCGCTATTGGACTTCCCCTGTGAGGCTGTTGTACTATTTCGTCAACTTGCTTCTCGTCCACCCCCACGCTTGCTTCTCACGACTAAATCCACGTCACGACCCTCCCCCGCTTGAGACTGATCTTCTTCCCCGCTCTGCGGTTCCGCTAGCGATCGAGGCCGGAGCCGGCTCGGAGTTTATATCCGACTAGTTGAAGGACAAGGTTTGAAACTCAGATTGGTCAATTATCCCATGTAAACGCTTGGCGTTTTACTAATGCTTGGCAAAACCCGGTAAACTTTTGAATACTTTTAATCCTCAATCCCGCATTGGTCAAGAGTTGCCTCCGGTCACTCTCTCGCCTCTCAAGGGCGTCAAACATCTGCGCTGTATACTCTATACCAGGGGAGGCTTGGCATCAGGTAGCACCTTATCATCAATGACAATGAACCTGTTCGGACCCAAAGCAGGGATTTGAGACTACAATATATTGATGCAGGTTTTGTCATAAGATTGTGCATGATTTGACGGAAGTAATACACCCGGGCATCTTATGCGGTCAGCCTTTGGTTTACCAGCTCATATATATCATTTGCAACTCACCTTTCACCGGCTGCTCTGTAAAGAAGTCATAGCTCATCTTTCCCAACCCATCAACAGGCAAAGCCTTATCAAGAATTTCAGGCCAGTCCTGCAAAACAACCCTTCCTCCAAGGTCGGGAAGCTTCTTCTTAAGCGCATCGAACTGTTGTCCAACACTGCCACCAACATAAAAAAAAAACACTTCCGTTGGCAAAATATCTTTAGCCAATTCATCTTGGCATCAACAATATCGACCCAGGTGTTTGAAATCATGGGTGTTGCTGCTGGAAAAGTCTCCGTTTATACTGCCACTTGCCATTATTAAACTGTCAAACATGCAATGGCAAGAGGTCTATTTGTGGTCTGTCACGATTGTATTTTGTCACCATTTTCTGTTGCATCTTAACTTTTGCGCAATGCACACTGCCTGATCAAAACTCATTGGGATACAAGGGTAGAACTCGTGTAGAGCTGTGAAACACTTACTTCACGTTTCGAGAGGCCGATTCGAACATATCAAGAGCTCTGATCAGCTTATAGGTGATACAAACACGTGTGAGTCTGGATTGAAGGTGGAAATGAGAAACTTATAAACTCTCATAATGTCAAACAAGAGACAACGTTGTATAAATATCAGTACTGGCACCTGTATGATGGAATGCTGCTTAGACACCTTTGATGGGCAGTAGCAGGTATACTTTGAAACTACAAGATAATAATCCCAGTCTAAGAAATAATCAAAACTATCAGCTCTTTAGTGTACCTATGTAAGGTTGGGTTATACGAAGTTACGAATAACCTGTTTCATTTAAAATCTGTAGATCTCTTGCAGTCGGCTCTCCACATTCACGCCCGGGAAGTGGTGCAACTGTCCCGGCGCACAATCTCTACGTATATTGTACCAGAAAATGCGGCATGTATTGATTGGCAAGGGACTAGAGTACGAGTGCAGTACAGTAAGCCTTTGGTTGAAATACCCCAGGCCTGGTCAAAACTCAAACTCGAAGTTTTGAGCTGCTGTGCCGAGGTTTGTCAAGACGCAGCAGATCTCTTGCACATTGATGGGCATTTGCCGATCTCTCCAACTCTGCATTAAAATCCTCTTTATGCTTTCCATGACACCGCAGACATCAGTCAGTAGGATAGGTGGCGAGTCGCGAGTGTCTCCAAGTAATGCTAGGTCGAATTGACCACTCAGCACCTGCTGCTCATGCGAGTCTCGGCCGTTTAAAACACAGACACCGGCCTTTGGTAACCCCATTCCAAGTGTCTGTCCGTATTGATGAAGCAATTTTATGCCGTACCACCAGAGGAGAATAGCTGCGTGGAATAGCGCAATGGCGTACACGCCGCTGAGAGTACCACAAGGGCACACGGCGGCTGCACGAAACATACGGCCTGTGCGCCACAAGGCAGTGCGATACTCTACGTTGGTAGATAGCTTTAAGCCGTTGGTTGTTGTCGAGGGAATGGCGATCTTCTTGTGTAGCGGAAGTGATGTGAGCTTGGGCAGCACTAGGTTATCTGGAGTGATCATGGCGTGCATCAACATGGCTTCGCATAGAACCCTCATCTGTGGAGATGCTCGTTCGCCGAGGACCTGCGAATCAAAGAAGCCAAGCACGGATAGTAGTTCGGCCCTTCTTGACGATACCAGTAGCGAATTCCATGCGGATGGGCTACGGCAGATCAGTTCAGACTGGTGTAACTCTCTGATAAACGTCCACATGCCAGCGAGAAAGCTCGACGTTGCAAAATCAGGATCAGCCAGTTCGCGGTGTGTAACCAATATGGCGGGATCAGACATGGCATCTCCAAGACACAGTGGTTTTGGGGGCTTGGGAAGTTGATGTAGCCTCATTATCTCGTCCCTCCACTCAATTGACGTCCTGGTAGCCCACACCTCGCGCGGTGCTGGTAGGGATAGCTTCATGTTGACGTAGGGTGCAATGGCTTGTATGCCATGTGATAGAGACACATGAGCATCCATGATGTAGGCAGCGTAGCAGAGTCTACGCTGGGACTCGTGCAATGCCCATTGACGCCATGCATCGTCAAGTGAGGCCTCATCTAACTCGTCAAGACCATAGGGACCATAGTTGGCAACCTCCAGTGAGCCACGGAAATGCAAACCGCTCTTGATCATGACTTGAGCGCAGTTGGAGCAGGACTCGGCCAGGGCAATCTTGCGTCTCACGCCGCTGAAAAAGGCGATGTATTGCTGAATCAGAAAACCCTGAGCAAGGCTGATATCAAGAAAGCCTCTGTTGTTCTCTTCCCACTAGTCAGATAGGACATTAGCTAATACCGTTCCAATGAGTTAGGCATTCATCTAGTCTCTCTTACCGAGCGGAATGAGGATGCCCTCACAACTTCTTGCAGGGCATAGCCAAACTTACGGGCCACGGTCGTCCCTGCGTTGATGGCACCCATGGCAATCATGGCACCCAGCAGCTCAGGTCGCTGGCGATTGACATCCAGCGTGGCGAAATGGAGTATATCGTTGATGTAGTCCTTGCCCTCGTCTTGAGCGAATATGCGGATAAGCTTGTTAAGCGTCTCGGTGCAAGGAAACGCAGTGAGGATCAAAGCAGAATTGGCTCTTGACGTGGTGCTGAGGATCATGTTGAGGACGATATCGCGTCCAGTTGTCGAAAGATTCATTTTCAATGGCGATGACCCGGGAGTGTCACCTAAGCCCGGGGCTCTGAAGCCTTCTTCGCCGGCAGCCAAGTGAGGATGCTCCATCTCGCCATTCTCGCTGGCTTGTGGCTCCCACGAACCAGTCACAGACAACGCATCGTGGGGGCTGGCGATGTCCTCAGCTGCTTCTTGACTTGTCTGGAGGTTGTCGACTGGCGCGAGGCCTATCGAGTCGATACCAGATAGATCAAGCTGCGCGTCCAAAGACGACAGATCAATATTTGCCATGTCGTAGCCTGGGCCAGACAAGAACCAGTCTGGCATCGGAGGAGCCTGTACTGAAAGGTCAAATAAGTCTGGCAGGCCCATAGGGCCAAGAAAGTCACATAGAGATACCGATATGTTGCCCATACCTGATTCATCGAGGGGCTGTAGGGTGAAACCCGCATCAGGTGATCTTGACGGTGGCTCTGGGCACTGTGTATCGCAGGCAGTGATTGAGGTTGTGTCTTGGTCTTGGCTGAAATGACTCTGATGGTTAGAGTCACCACTAGGCGTCTCGCCTTGATCAGATCGAGAGACCTCATCAGTATCCGACTCGGAGTCGTCAGGATATGTGCATTCCAGACCTTTGGTGACACACCGCTGGCAGGGCTTTTGGTCGGAGCATTTAGCCTTTGCTGCTGCGCACAGTTGACAAGCGCGGCCAACTCTGAATTCATGACCGGGTGGCTGTAAGTCCAAAGAATTGAGCTCAGGCTGATGGCGGCTGTGTGTTGCCTGGTGTCTTTTGAGAACATCGAGGCGAGCAAAAGATTTGTTGCAGAGTGAGCACGCATAAGGTCGCTGCTTAGTGTGAGAGCGTACGTGGCGGACAAGATGCTCTGTGCGGTTGTAACGATCACATTGCGAGCACTGGTAGAGTCCTTCGCTTGGACCCAGTCCTGTAGAGTGATTCCGAGCCCGTCGGGGAGTTTGAGAGTGAGTTGGAGCCATGGACGGTGATCCCGGTGGTGCTGACGGGGGAGAAGGGTCGATCTTTCAGGTCGAGGAGAGGGAAGCCAACTCATTTATGTTTTGATTTGACACAAGCCAAGCAACAAAAAAACCCACTAACGTAGCTACTGCACAGTGCGTAGAGAGTCTCTGTGGGGAAGTACAGAATCTTGAGTACTTGTTAAGTAACAGTACTAGTGGAGGTTCCGAGACGGGCTTCCCCTGCTTCACTCACTACTCACCTCCGGTTCTATACCTATATAAAGTACAGGAGGGGTTGGCTTAATAAAAGAACCGGCTCTGGATAAAAAAGAGTGGTTCTTATTTTACAAGAGGTCTTTTATATCCATCAGTTCCAGCCGATACAGCACATAACTTGTAATAGGTAATGTAAGCCCGGCCCTCCTTGCCTTCCCCTTCGAAATACCTATGAATTACAAAGAATAGTGTACCTACCCCGCGTTTTTACTGTAAATACTTTTGAATCGACACGGTACTTTACGTAAATAGATCCCTGGATTTAAATTATATTGACGACGGCGTTGTAGATAGAAACGAAATCCATCAGAGCTGCGTTAAAGTGAAGACATCCCCACTGCTTTATTAAATCATTAGGTTAAATTCAACTAATCACTAACTTTCTACTAATACACTAAGTGTCATGAATTTCGTCGTAGTCTGGTACCTAAAACCAAACTTTCGATGTGATAACCTTGCGTAGCCCAAACCCAATGCCATACAAGCTGACCGCCATTAGGGGCACCAAATAAACAACGGCACCCACCAAGATAGCAACATGGAAAAAGTCTGTTGCTCCAGCCTTTGGCTGACCTGTAGGCTTCATTGGGCGTTTCGCCTCCTCCAAAAGCTCCCTCGCCGTCTTCTCTCTAGCTCGAGTCTTGCTCTTGACCACAAACTGCGGGCTGTTGACCTCAAACCTCTCTCGCGTGTACCTGACTGTGCTCGAGAATGCGTAGCCCAGTGGCGGTGCTGGCCCAACTATGAAATTATATATCAGCATATCTGTGCTTTCCTCTGACTCGACGAGGGGACACTCACTCTCAAGTCTCTTCGGCATATGGTTGACAAGCGACACTCTTGCGGGAATGAACTGGCTGAGGTACTTGGCCTCTTTGAGACCAGAGAACACGTACAGGGCTCCCACCTCTGCATCTCCCGCCGAGACTGTGTCAATTGTGTCGTCGAGACTCGTCATGACATCAATAACAAGTGTACGGCTGCGGATCTTGCTTGCCGACAGCTTGTCCTGCTGTGTGTTGGATCTTTAAGAAGGGTCAGCATTCTGCACCACACACTGACACTGTCTCTTACTTTGTTGATCCTAGACTGAAGACAGAACACACAAGTGGTCTATCCAAGAATTGTTCATAGCCACCAGCCATCAAGCGCTTCGAGTCTTCGCCAGATACCGAGGTCTTGGCACCCCCTGCCTCTTTGTCAGGCCATGCGTCGACCGCTTTGGTGACCGCACTCAAGAACTCCTGCAAAACGAATTCATTGACAAACACCTTGTCCACAGCCTGGCGGCTAGCCGCTCCGAATGCGAGTCGTGAGCGTACGAGTGTTTCAGCCGCGAGCTGAATGTTTGCTGTTCGATCCACTACACTGACATTCAATAGCTCGGGTGAGGAGCGCAAGTATCTTTCTGGGTGTGATATACTCGTGGGGATATAGTCGCTGCCTGCTTGATCGACGACGAGGCACTGACGAAGGAATTCGAGGTCTAGTTCCACCATAGTAATGCATACGGCCTCCTTATCATGGAGCTGTCCCAAGATTCGACCGAGTAGCGAAGGCGTCTGGAGCGAGATGTTGTCCAGCTTTGACAGTCCAATGGGTTAGTATAGGTAGCCATGAGTCTGCATACTCTGCTTGCTTGAGTTGACGGGGCTTACTTTGAAGATGCAGCAGGTTCCCGCCTCAGTAGCCGCTGCTAATGCTGAAAGGGTGCTGTATAGGAGCACAAAGCTATCAGGTACAATATACGCCAACGGCTGTGCTGCACGTTTATTCTCGTTACAATTGGCCCATTTGATGCCGTATTCTTCGTCGAGCTCCTTCGTGAGATCGAGAGCATCATAGTGTACTCGGACCTCGGACAGGGTAGAAGCCAATACGAAAGAGGCTTCATCGGCGGTTATGCCGTCATCAAAGCGGAGCGCCTTTATAATTTCGGCTTCATTCTCCGTAAGCAACCGATGTAGAGACAATAGCTGCTTTTGTCGATGCCTCAAGTCTCTCATTCGTCCTTCGGTGGCTGTAGAGCGAACCTGGACTACGGTAGTAGCCACATTAGACGCCATTGTGAATGCTGGCTAATGCAAATAGGAGGATTAGAACAAACAAAGAGACTGGATGGTGCTTGAGACTAAGTAAGGACCCTTTTAGCGTTACTTGATTCAGTGATAAACGAGATAATCTCACAGTACCACGAGCGACAACAGGGGCTATCCGGGTAGACTGTTGTCCTGGCTCTCCACTTGCCGGTCCTCGTACTATCCCCTAGTGCACGGCAGATGGTGGTGGCTTACCCCGTGTGGAGAGAGCCCCTGACGGGGCTTGTGATCTCGCATTGAATTACTGAAAACGTTGAACTGCCGTAGTCTATTTGTGATTCAAAACCAAGTCCTCATCTTAACCTTGAGAATTCGGTCACTTACCTAACGACATCGCGATAGTTGCAAATCAGCATCATGAGCCACACAACAACAATACGCACTGACCAAGACGTCTCATCCGTCTCGTTTCAGGGGACAGGGAGGCGTTTGGGCAGCCCATCACCAGACGCTCGCGATGAGTCGATCAGCGAGTTTCTGCCACCCAACAACGGCGTCACAGGCCGCGAGCCCAACACAAACCCACCAAACTGGCCTACTAACCATCGGCGAATGCCCCCTCATCGACTACCGCATGTCCACGAAGACTGGGTAGAAATAGGTGGACCACCGCCTGTGAGAGTCTTTTTGTGGACCATGTTCCATGGTTGCCAGATTATCCAAGTAAGTTCCTACGCTCCTGTTGCTGCTGCTGGAGTTCCGTGAGTATCGAGAGCTGATTGAATGCTTTCGTGCAGTGGGCATACAAGGTCCCGACTCAACTTGGCTTGCATGAACGCGGTTACTTCCGATATAAAGTGGCGGGAGAGTGGTGAGGATAATGACTAGGGAGTGGACCTGAGAAGGCATTGAGACCATAGCGCAGATATTTCTTTATAATATTTGCACACGTCAATGTTCTTACGTGCTTGACTACTTCAAGGAGTTTGTTAACTATGATGCTTATATTATCCATATAAATATACTGATGTTTAAGCTTATACATCTGTATTATCATCGTTATAATTCGAACCAACCAAGAACAGGTGTCAAATTACGACGAGTGCTGAAGAATGCATCTTTGAATACAATCGAGGACTAGAGACAAGCAAACTACCGCCAAAGGCTTCTTCATCGGCACGTGTTGTCGGCAGATGACTCCGGGTTCCGGTGGAGAGTCCATCAGCGGGGGTGGAGTCCCGGTGTGACCCCATGGCCGGCAGCAAAAGGTTGATATTGGATCATGTCTCGTATTTCCCAAGTACGAGCCTTTGAAATATATATGGGTTACTGACTTCCGCACTTTCGTCGGTAATTTCACCACAGCGGAACTCCATAATTAACCACGACCTGTACATCGTTCAGCGTCTCGGTCGACTGGGACAGGAGGTTGATAGACGTTGGCATGGTTCGTTGACACGCAGGTATAAGAGACAGGCATCAGTTCTTAGGACTGAGCTATGGCCTGTCTCGTTCCATTCCTCTCAAGTGCGTATTACGGCAAGTGGAGATTTGTCTACAGATGAGATGTGATCGTGCATGTCTCTTGGACCCCGGCTTGGCTCTGCATTACGGACTTGGCTCTCCACCACCAGCCGAAAGCACTAAGAACGTTAGCAACTTGGGAGAATGACGTATAGTGGTCACAAGAGAAAGTGATCAACACTGTTATTGGCTGGCTAAACGTATCCATTTGAGGAGAGTGATGTGCTTGGAAGTGCCTAGGTATCTCAGTTCGATGTCATCAGGATAGCCCCTAGACAAGACCCATAGTGCTATGGGTCTTGACTAGTAATTTGATATATGACTATTACTTCGATCTATTCTCTTTCTAGGTGATATTCATGACGTGTGGATATTAGAGGAGAACTGGTAAATCACTCCACAAGTTTCAAGGCGGCTTGTTCATTCTCTTTCTGCAGTCTCGTGTGTGTGTGTGATAGCTGAAGCTAGCTGAAATTTCTGATGTATGTAGAGATGCGGGTAGATTACTCCACAGGAGCTTCTAAAGGATCTGGTTCTCTCGTGGGGGATGACTGCGCAGCCCTGGTTACGCAACTGACTTGTTCCACACCCTCGGCATATTTGCCTGTTCTGAGCCTTATAACTGTAGTGGAAGGATCTTGGTACTACATCAGAAACTCTCTCCCTTATTCAATACTCAATCCGCTACGCAGCATCGAGCAACATGGCAACATACCAGAATGCCAGCGCCGACTTGTACTGGGTGCCACCCCATACCTCATCAGCCCCCAGCGGTACCAGCAAGTCTCTGCGCGTTGGCATTATCGGTGCGGGGTTGGGTGGTTTGATGGCAGCCATTACGTTGCTTGAGGCTGGCCACGATGTTGAGGTTTGGGGATTGCTTCGGTGTGTCAGTGGTAGACTTTGCCGCTAAGGTGTATCCCAGATATACGAGAGATCCCAGTTCAAGAATGAAGTCGGAGCGGCCATCACGTCGCCCCCAAACGCCACGCGCATCATGGCGCACTACGGAGTCGACTTTGAACGTTCAAAAGCTACAGAAGCCGATGGTGTAAGCAGATGTCCAAGTCACACAGGACTTACTAACCTCAGTGCTTAGCTCATTCTCTATCCAAACCCGGACGATCTGACCAAGAATATGAACATGCCCGCCACTCATTTTGAAGACAAGTACAAAGCCCCTTGGTACCTATTCCACCGTGTCGATCTACACAACGAGTTGAGAAGGCTAGCCACCGAGCCAACGCCGACCCGATCGAATGTTGCACGTCTTCGTCTTGCAACCCCCGTGTCACACGTCGGACTTGATGGTACAATTGTCTTTGGAAACAATATGCGGGTCAGGAAAGATCTTGTTGTTGCTTCTGACGGTATACGGGTGCGCATCAAACCAGTCATCCGGTATATGCTCTAGGATACAGACTGACACCAGGGCACCCCACAGGCATCTTTCCTCCCACAAATCTTTGGTCAAGATGTAGAAACCAACCATGATCTGTCGATGCTCAGACTCATGTTCCCTACCGAAGAACTGAGTGACGATGCGAAAACTCGCGCCTTGTTTCAAGAAGGCTATACAACAGTTCGGATCTCCTACTGTAACAACAAGAGTGTTGTTTTCTACGGTTGCCGAGGGTTAGTATTGTACATTCGAGTATAGTCATCCATGTATGTGCTTGCTGACGGGAGCAACAGGGGTGCTTTGCAGAATGTTGGAATACTCTTTCCTATTGCATCTTACCAAGACACTTCCTGTAAGCTATTGAGCTCTCAGTAGCATCCCTACCCTGGCACACGCCGTCGTGTACTGATGAAAGAAACAGCCGACCGTGACGCCATGTTTGATGCTCTAATCAGTGATTTCCCCGAAGAGATTCAGTCCCTGTGCAGGTATTTACAAGGCGCCCAGATAATTATCAACAAACCGACACTAATGGTCCTACAACAGACATGGTAGAAAGGTCGGGGTCTGGCCCCTGTACACGAGAAAGCCACTAATGACATATGCTCGAGGTCGAGTTGTCATGATTGGAGATGCTGCCCATCCCATGCCACCAAGTAAACACCACCTACACTTATCAAGGTCTATTTGCTGATTGTCTTTGGCAGCTCGCTCACAAGGGGCGTCTATGGCATTTGAGGACGCAGCCGCTCTGGGCGTTTTACTTTCTGACATTGACTCACACGACGACGTTCCCACTCGTCTAAGGATGTTTAACCAGCTTCGCGTCCCTCGCGTTGCTGCTACACAGATAATCTCGGATATGCACCAATGGGATCCTGCCAAGGTCAAAGATGACGAGAAGCGGTTTTTCAACGGCAGAATTCCACGTAAGCAATCATCGGCTTATCTTCCATGAGTGATTTCTGACGACAGACGGATAGAAACTGAACGTGATCTGGAAGATTTCAGCTACGCTAATAATGTCATGCGTGACGCTTTCTGGATGAGGAGTCGGTCACAGACTGTGCAGGCAAGGCTGTAAAGGAGGCATACAAGTGTACTGCCTGTTATATCCAGGGAAGGGAACTGAATATATTGCTACTGTGGGCAAATCGTAACAGAATGCAAGGGAGGACCAGGTATCTTTTTAAGCAACACGTTTTGGCGTCTGGGACCATCTTTGTGGCGCGTGTTTTATGCTTGGTCGAGGAGCGATAGCTTTTAGCTCGAATTGTTTTGTTTTTAGGCATTGCAACTTTACGCTGGCATAGTCTTGGAGAGACTGGAAATCACTCATGATGCTTCAAATGTGGATTAAAATTGTGTTCTTGGTTATTACAAAAACCTTGCCTTTGAGACAAAGGAGATCACTCGTAGCAAACTGTGACGACCATCGTGAGCCAGATGAACACCGCACGAGTACTAGTTTCAATAATACGACCTTTTATTTTCTTCTAATCAATAATCAACTCCCGGGTAGAATTATAGATATATATTGATATCCACGTCGATATCTTCTCACAGCAGCAGTTTCTTCAACACATTTTCCTCTGGTGTAGGGTAGAGTTCTTTAGTACCGACATAGAGTTTTCCCTCCATGCGTCATGTTGTGTTACACCAACGATAGACGAGCCCCGTCGTAGGTAATCCGTTGGTCTTGTTATCAAAGCATGCGTCAGGGCGGAGCATGTTGACCGCGAGTCTGAGGGGATATCCTCGCTCTGGTACCTCCAGCCAATCGGGGACATCAAGACCTCACCTTTCCCCGCAAAATGGATGATACGCTCGGTGGCTCGGCTTTGGCCAAGATGGCACTAGAGACCGTTGTATCGCCAGGGATTCAGAGAAGCTTAAGATTAAGGGTCTAAGGAACCGGCCGAGAAGAGGGCTGGTGGCTAAGCATCGTGATATCTGCGTCTTATTCGTGCGTAAAACACACATCGTCGTGGGAGATCTCTGTCCCCTCCCCGACCCCTGCAGTTGCATCACAATCGGGGCTTTTGTATTATTAGTGCTGAGAAAGATGGTGACTGACGCTGACTGGACAGGAACCAAGTGGGGGACAGCTCCTCGAGTTGGTATAGCCTCATGATTACCAACCACGCCAAAATGATTACGGTACACCCTTGCTTTGAGTTATGCCGTAGCCTAGCATATGCATGCCACTCTGCTCAACCATTTGGATATTCGCCGAAGCGTGTGGCTTGACTCACAACGCATAGTCGACGCTGTTGAATGCTCGTCTACCTACATGCAACGCAACTTGATACCTGCGGCCGCCCTGTCCCACTCCAAGTCGGACATCATTCCCGACTGTGCATTGAGCATGGTTGTATGCTGGTCGAATCTCAGGTTCAGCCGCTTGACGGATTGATTAGGAGGAATTGGAGTAGAAACTCGAGTATATATACCCGTGCCGTCTCCCAAGATCTATCATGTTTTCTACAGGTTCAGACAACTCTCAGCTCAACTCCCAACCAACAGAGTCCTCAGCGCATCCGTCTCCCCATTCAAAATGAAGTTCACTACTTTCATCGCCTCCAGCTTGCTCACTGCTGCTGCTCTCGCCAGCAAGCAGTCCGGCTACAAATATGAGCGACTGGACAAGGACGATGCCGTGAGTTGACCCATGAAAAAGAAACCATGCCGGAGATGCTTACAGTCACCAGCTCCTTCTTGTTGTCGATATCCAGGAAGGCCTCTACCAGTTGACTAGGGACTGGGACCCTACCCTTTACCGCCAGCAGGCTCTCGCCCACTCCGCTCTCGGAGAGGTCTTTGACCTGCCTGTTATCCTGACCACCTCTGCTGATCAAGGTAAACATCCCACCAAGAGAAATACTAGACACATGCTGACTCTTCTCCAGGGCCCAACGGCCCTCTCATGCGAGAGATCATCGACATGTACCCCAATGCTGCCCTTGTCCAGCGACAGGGTGAGGTCAACGCATGGGACAGCGCCGAGTTCCGTGAGGCTGTCCAGGCTACCAACAAGTCTCAGATCATCCTGGCTGGCATCACCACCGATGTGTGCACAACCTTCCTCGCCCTCTCCCTCCGTGAGGCTGGCTACGCTGTCTGGGCCAACGCCGAGGCCTCTGGCACTAACTCTGGTCTTGTTCGTGACATCTCCAACGACCGCATGCGAGATGCTGGTGTCCAGGTTGTCTCTCTCTTCTCTATTGTCTGCGACCTTATGCGAGACTGGCGCAACACCCCTGGTGCTAAGCAGCTCATCCCTTGGCTTGACAAATACTACCCTGTCTGGTCTTTCCTTGCTCGCACTCACGCCGCTGCCATCAACAACGGCACCATTGGTCCGGGCGAGGATGCTTTGATCCCCAACTAAGGTCGGGGAATAGAAGCATGATGGAGGGGGAGGATATGTCTCTTGAACTTGGAGCACATCTCATATCATCCACTTCACCCCAGAGGTGATTGGGATACATTATTCAATTCTTCAGTTCATATAGACAGGGTTTTATGTAAACATTACAACCAAAGCTTTTGAATCAATAGACTTTCAATCTTCTTTACACTCTGACCGTTCTACGACTCTGTGAGCAATCGATACTGTTCAATCTTCAGACACTTCACAATCGTGGCTGGGGCTGACGTTGATAAGGTCAATACTCCGGTAACATTAATAGCGACAGTTATTACTTCGCAATCAATTCGTCAGATCATATCAACGTATCCAATACGAGTGAAGGTCAATCAGCCACGTCAACTTCAATTGGCTGCGCATCAATCAGCTGACGTTGGCCAAGGACAAGACAACATGATTTTATGTCTTCAACACGTTGTCACTGAATGCGTCAAGTCGGGAGAGCTCCCTTATAATATGGCTTAAATAACACGTTTACTACTTCTAAGCTTGAGACTGTTCTTACTTCTCTTTACTCTATCGACCATCCATCAACACAATGGCATCGACTAGCGGCCTCCCACTCACAATGCGAGCTGCGCAATAGTGCTCAGTCAAAGGTGGTATCGACAAGAACCTGAAGCTGGTCACCGATATAAAGCTTCCAAAATCTGCCCACTCCCTCCCAAAAGGTCATACACTCGTCAAGGTGGCCTATACATCTGTAAACCATCTCAACTATAAGGTGGCCGAAATGCCACTAGAAAGCATTCTGTTCACTAAACCTGCCACACCTGGACTTGACTTTTCCGGAACAATCGTCTCCAGCACACTCAGAAATTTCACTCCTGGTCAGTTTATATTCGGCCGAAGAGAACTGCCTACAGAGGGCACTTTGGTAGAGTACATTATGGTAGGAGAGGCAGGCATCGCTGCATTGCCTGAGAACGTCTCACTCAGAAACGCGGCGTACATAGGTATTTATGGCACAACTGCATTGCAATGTCTGGTGCCTTTTATGAAGCCGGGAGACAGAGCCTTTATCAATGGCGGGAGTGGAGGTGTTAGGGTATTTGCCCATCTAAGTAGCAAAGGCTTTAGGCTGCTCTTACGTTATGACGACCTGCTTAGCATTAAATGCTGATTTCTGCCGGAGCCTTAGAGCCGATGAGATTATAGATTATACGTCTGAGAATCCAGTTAAGCTGCTAAAGCAGAATGAGCAAGAGTTTGATATTATACTCGACGCAGTCTTTACCAAACCCAATATATACTGGCAGTGCCACCACTATCTTAAGGCACAGGGGGTATATATATGCGTCGGCCTACCACCACGATATCAAACATTCAAATCTCTTATCACGATTCACCTGCTACCTAGATGGATAGGTGGTGGCAAGAGGAGGTTCAAGTACCACTCGGTTACAGCGAACCAGCAGCACTTCACCCAACTCGCTACTTAGATGCAAGAGGGGAAGCTAAACGCTGTGATCGAGCGGGAATTTGAGATTGAAGACTCCGCTAAAGCTTATGCTAGCTTGAAAAGCGGAAGAACCAGAGGCAAATTGGTTGTCCACGTTGGTGAGGAATCCAACGCCGAACAGTAAGATGTGCCCGGAAAGGAGCTTTGGCTTCACTACCAAGCGAATTTATTGGATAACTCAAGGAAAATCATTACGACTGAAAAATCAGTATTGAATATCTTGAAAGTCTAGATACAACGCAGGCAGACTGTAAAACATTATTTCTATCATAGTAAACACATCCGTTTCATTACGCATCTGGCCAGTTATTTCTCATAGTTCCATGCTTTTTGCGCTACCCTCTTGGCAATTCGCCTATGAATCTTTTTCCCCGGATGAAACTCGTCTGCCCATAGCTACCACAGATTAGTGGACAATCCTCATATTATCCCGAGGAATCACTTACACAATCCTTTCCGCTCTCGTCAATGCAGGTAGAGTTCGGAGCTCCTATGGATTTCGGATGGAGATAGGCATGGTAGAATATGTTGGATGTTTCTACCAGGCTCATACTCGCTTCGGGATATTCGTCTCTAAACAGAGCCACGTTGTCGCGAAGGTGGTCATTCCAGGTCTTGATGGCACGGACGAGCTTTTCGTAAAATCTTTCGTCCAACCGATCAGGGCGTAGTCCAGGCATTAGAGTAAGTGCTAGTCAAGCTGCTTAGTTTTGGTTCCTGGAATAAAGCAACTGGGTGACGCTTACGAGGTACATCCATGACAATGAATTGCCTCAGTCCTATATCGTAGAGCACGCCTATCAGGTCAAACATGCGCTTGTTAGTTAGCCTCAAAAGATCAACGGCGTGGCTATTGTTGGCAGCCTCCCTGACATCGTTCGTGCCCAGCCAGATCGGCACGATCGCGTTTTCCGCTGTCCACGCAGCGTAATCTGGACGTTGGCCAAGACTATCGTTGAAGTGAACGATCTGATCAACAAAGGTAGATGTGTTGGATAAGGGCTTGATCATCTTTGCGTCGATGGTGCTCCCAGAACGTGCAAAGATGTAGGCGAGTGTAAGTGTGGTGTTGAACTGGGAGGTCATATACATGAGCCAATTTTTGCCGCCAGATGTCGTGTTTCCTGGCCATTCTGGACTACCAATTGGGTTTTCTGGCCTGGGACCAGGCTGCGAGGGGACCTTGGTTCTGTTGACTTTGCCCATCTCAAGTCCGTCTCTGACATATGTCCAATTTAGCTGGAACCCGCTCTCTGAGAACGAATCTCCGCTGTATCGATTAGTCAGATACTCTAAAGAGAACCATATGGGCCATACAAGTTGATAAGAAACCGTTCATATGGTAATGGGGTTTCGACTGGTGTCTCGACTGGGCCAAAAACTCCACCAAAGTTGGGACTTCTGACAAGGAACGGTAGAGCGATGATGCAGAGAGCGAGAGTGACAATGATAGCGACCGTTGTCGGTGCTTGAGACTTTTCCTGTGTCCGTGGCATCGTGATCCGTGTTGCGCGTTGAATCCAAGGGAATTGAGGTGTCGTACGCGAACTGGCAATCCTGGCCTCTTATTTTCCCTTTATTTTGCTCCCTGCTTGTGGCGGCATTTCGTGACCCCTATTAGCATCTCATCCCTCGGCTGGCTTGACATGCTACAAGTGCCATTGCTTGACTGGCTCCCTTGATGCCAAGGATGTCTCAGCCTTGCTCCAGTCACATATGGGCTTTCAGAAAGAAAGGCGGGCCATACGAAGTCAGTATGTATGGCCAGATAAGAGATAGGAATGCTGAGCTTTAGATTGTCTCAGAAATTGACTATATCATTCCAAAGCATTGAGGCCACTTCTTTCCTTTAAATAGCATAGATGCACGCTTATGATTGAAGTGGTTATAACGGATTATCTAAATACCAATACAGTGTAACTGAGAGCAATATCTTGAAGGTCCTGTCACATCACCAACTGCTTGACAATAGCCCAGATTCACTACGCGTAGTTAGAAGTAACGTGTAGCTCTTTTAACTCAAGAGTTTCTTCTTGAGCCTTTTTCAAGTATCCGCTAGCGATGAAATAGTCCATGAATGGTGTGTAATCGAAGATAAGATCTCTTATCCATGTGAATGGACGAGGAACGTTATGGAACATGTTGCCGATGAAACGCGCAAATTCCATGTTGTAGTTAACGTAGTCCACTCGCTTTCCTTCGAAAAGTTGAAAAGCGGCACTTACGGCGGGCCTATCACGAAGATCGATGCCGTCGAGTACCTTGGCCAGATGGTAACCATCTTCAATAGCCATACCCATTCCATAGGCAGCATAAGGCGAGACTGGATGCACTGCATCTCCAATACACATGATATTTCCCTTTGACCATTTCTTAAGGGAAGGTCTGTTATAGACGTCCCATGGAAACACCTGCGTGTCGTAATCTGTCGCCTTTGCTAGCTTAAGCATGGGCTCTGACCAGTTTTTGAGAATGTTGGTAACATGGCTCTTGATATCCTTGGGCAGCGGTTTGCCCTCCCAAGAAGGCTCAACCACCCACCACTCGTACCCAGGTTTCCCGTCGTGAATCATAGGGAAGACACTGGCCTGATGTTGCTGATCGTGTGAGACAAAGTTATGGTTGGGGTCAACGTCTGGGGGGCAGTCACACCAGGCCAAGTAAAGACGAATACCGACGTGAAAGAGTTGATGGTCTCCAAACGCCTGTTTAGATACCCCTGAACGGATACCGTCGGCCCCAATGAGGATATCTGCTGTAATCGTGTTGCCGTTGGTGAAGGTGATGTGTACGCCATCATCAAGCTCCTCATATGATTCGAATTCGTGACTTGTCTGAATTGTCCCTTCTGGAACAAGATCCAACATTTTCTTGAATATGGACGACCGAAGAAATCCATACTGCCAACCCTTGATACCCATGCTTTTCTCAATTTCCTTGTTGAACTTGAGCTCAGTCCTCTGCTTGCCGTGTTGGTTCTGGAAATAGGTGGATGTAGGAGCTCCAAGGTCGGTCAAGTCCATTCCGTAGGATCGCAATATTGCCAATACAGGAACTGAGAGGAGCACTGCACCTCCAATGGGCTTGCATGCAGACTGTCGCTCAAAGACTTGGACATCATAACCACGCTGGAGTAGAGCAAGAGCTGCTGAAATGCCAGCTGGACCGCCTCCGGAGATGGCAACTCGCTTCCCTGGCCGCCAATTTGTTGGGTTCATGATCGATGCTGTATTGAAACTTGTCGCAAGTATGATGGAGGTTTATCAGAAAGTATTGAGATAATTCATTTACTCAAGGTCATAGAGCTAAGCTATATATGCGTGGAATGTAGTACTTCCCCCTACCCATACCCCGGATCTCATCGGGCTACTAGCTTACTCTTCCTCCACGTTGCCGATTTCACGTGGAGCATCGCGGAGACACTCACACCCGCTGTATTGACCTTTCTCGGGCTATCCCCCACGTCCCCGATACTCCGGACACCGGACTATATAAATGTCCGTTGACTGCCTCTCCGGGGCACCCATTGCCTCCGTTTGAACGTCAATACTGTACATAGACCTTTTAATCAAAGAATAATTGCCTGAGGGTTCAGGTGTGAAAACATATCTGTCCAAGCGATATCCTCTTCTGAAGACATCTTCCATATAGCCTCCAGGGCGTCAGTGACCGAATGAACTGATGCGAAGCGGATCTCGTCGTATATAAAACTTGCGAGGCCGCGGACTAAGCGTTGTTGCTTGGGACAACGTGAGTGTGCGCCCGCTATGCACAACGGTAGCACAACACAGTTGAGAATCTTGGCAGGTTTTTGTATACTAAAGATGCAGTCCAGACAAGACTGAGTGTGCTGTTGTACCAGAGAATGGCTGGCGGGTAGACGACAGATGGCTCTATATAGGTAGATAAGTGCCGAATGTTGGAAAATCCGGACAAGACTAAATGCTTGGGTCGACTCAGTGTCGCTTTGGATAGACGGAGAATCGGTGGGAGAAGAACGCGGTGATGTAATATCCTCAACAGCCAGCGACGCATATGATGGTCGGAGTGCTACTTCGAAAATACGAATTTTCTCGATCGAGAACTCCTCAGCCACACGTGACGTTGCATCAAGGTAAAACGCCATGCGGGATATTTGCTGAAATACAGTCGATAGAGAGCAATACCCTTGGGTATTCTTCCCCCACCAAACTGGCCCTCTGTCGACGACATCCCAAATGGCTGGCGAGAAAGAGGGAGGTTGGCCCGTGAGCATAGCTCTGGTGAGATCAGTGGTGGCAAACTCGGAGAGCATCATATGGAGAGGGTCTTGGCCCGTTTTCAGTACCTTTGTCATACCACCGAGTTGGTTGACAATGGCCAAGACCCCGTCTCTATGACTCGAGGTAGACGCTGAGGATTGTGTGCATTCTAGGAAGCCGTCGTGGAAATAGAGTAGTAGGACAGCGAAGAGAAGTGTTTGCAGAGAGTCATCTTTTTTGCCGCAGCAGCCGTCCACCTCCTCGCGCAGAGCGGCTAAACACTCCATACGTTTCACATTGAGTATGCTGCGGCTGTTCCTCCCGTCCTGAAGCCATCGATGCGAGTCGGCAAGAACACAGGTCGCCAAAAGCACAACGCGATGCTGAAGAGCAACCGTGGTGGGAGGCGCGCACGGTTTTGAAGCTGTAGTTAGTAGCGGCCAGAATCGACCATGGAAGTAATCAAGAGAACGCTTTTCATAGACGGCAAGTGAAGCGGCGAGCTGCTCATCGCGTGTTGCGACCTGGTAGATGGCCGGAACCGTAACAGTTGGACGTGTGCTCCATCGAATCAATCGCTGGTTGTAGTCGCAGGCGGCGCCGACTTTGGCACATCTAGAGCACGTCGGCTTGGCAAGATCGCACTTGATGCGTCGCTTTTTGCAGGGCCAGCAGGATCCTTCTACCACGCGGACACGTGTTGTAGGCATCTTTTAGGTGGTTGGGTATCGAGAACGGGGCGAGTCCAAAGTCGCCACGGTAGTTTGGTTTGGTTTTTGTCGGATCAACTTCACTTTCCGAGAGTAGCTTCCGGTGATCTTTGCGGTCCGTGTACTTGATCCTTGCTTAGATCGAGATGGGCAGCTTGGCCGATGTATCCAGATATGATGCCAGGAACAAACAATTTTCTCGCTTATTTAACTTCCGACCCAAGGCCTCGGTTCAGAGAAAGTGTGTGATGTCGTCAATAGCATCTACCGAAGCTGTAGAATATGCATTGGGCCAGTTCATTGGCTCTTGGACCGACTCTGCGCGGGGAAGCTTCAAGATCTCGGGACTCCAGAATCTCTTTAGAGTGCGTATGTCTGGTGGGTCCGCGCTGAAAAGCGAGATAAACTTCTTGCCAATCGCTTAATTCTATCAGTCGATTTAATTGGTCACTAGTCACGTCACTGAGCTCCACCAGACTTACGCACTCTAAAGAGATAAGCCCCGCAGCAATATGGGCAATCTAGTTGCCGTATTGAGTCTAGACTGCGACATATCGGCTCGTGCTGGTTGGTTAGAGGAACGAGAGCTCGAGAGTCGCTCACTCACAAAGGACAATCTTATTGTAGGGTAGATGATTTTAGCAGAATATTTATTATATGACCTGTATCAGACACAGGTAAATCCTATTACCACACTATATAAACTTAATATGTATCCATACATAGACTATGGCCTATTGAACTTGGCTCTCCTATTCCACTGCACTTCCACCACGGGACAGCACGGTCTTGGTAAGCGATAAAATCCCAAAACGTTAACCATTGGACAAGGTTCCAAAATATCATAATCGTCATAAGAAGGTATGTAGTAGACATCATAAATACTATATACAAGAATTAAGTGAAAACATCGAATACACTCAGTCCAGG
Organism: Fusarium sp. NRRL 66739; assembly: GCA_021655895.1. Taxonomy (NCBI): domain Eukaryota; kingdom Fungi; phylum Ascomycota; class Sordariomycetes; order Hypocreales; family Nectriaceae; genus Fusarium; species Fusarium sp. NRRL 66739. The sequence goes on from JAJJWO010000179.1 coordinate 168,874, forward strand.
CGAGGAAGTTCACCCTTCTCCTGTGCCTCCTCAACAAGCTTGTTGTAGATGGCAACCTTTGCCTCATACTCCTTGATAAGGTCATCGTCTCTCTTGCCAGGTGTAGCATCATCACCACCAAAGGCCCTCACAGCAGCGTAGTAAACATCTGCCAGAGCTCTGCATACACCTGCAGCGCTCACAGAGTTACACTGGAAGTAAAGACTGCGAATGGCATTAGCATTTTGTTTCTTAGAGCAACACTTGGTCTACTTACTCGTTTCTGAAGTTGGTGTCAATGCGCGCCTTAGCACTGACGGTGAAGCGGCTCTGAATGCGGTAGTTTTGGTAACCAAAGTCGTGTCGGTTGCAAGCAGGGACGAAGGGAAAGTTGAAAGGGTTGTCGGGTGAAGAGGTGCAACCATCTGAGGTCCAGTCAAGGGTGGGGGGGTTTCGAGCATTGCGGCGGGCAGTGAACTGAGGGAGGGTGAGAGTAAAGAGGAGTTCATCGGTCACTGCATTGAGACTCTGACGCTTGGAGACAGAAGCATCTTGAGTACCGGTGGGCAGGGCGAACACTGCTGGCAGGATTGAGAGAAGAGAGAGGCTGAACTTCATTTTGACTATAAGAGAAGAGGACACAGACAAGTGTCTTGGAGCCATTATACGTGGAGGATTCTTCAGTACTTATACTCGTCGAAGGACATACAATCTAACAATAGCAGAATTATCCTGCCGTTCTCAACTCCTCGCTAGCGATACCATCAATCTTGTGCCGAGACCCCCTGGCTCGGTAGTTACCTGCCTAATTCAGTAATGATCTTTGATAAATGTACTTGTCCAAGGTCACGCTCCAGAGGGCGATCTACTGATTTGTTGTTTCTTTTAGCAGGTCGAAAATAACTAATTCTGCATCTGGATATGCCGGGCAGGAACTAGGTCTTTAGCATGGGTGCTGCGCATGGTAGCCAAGTTCGTGGCTGGATAAAGAGCGCGTATTGGCAGCTTTCCGCTTCAACAGGGGTCGACAATGCGGGGATGATGAGGGTCTCACGGTGACAAGCTTAGCTAGGCGCCCCGAACGATTTGGATTGCTAAATTAGGGACTTGGCCCGCGATAAGTGACATTTGACAAAAGCAATGCTTGACTATACGTGGTTCCATTGCCCCGAATCCAAGGAAATATCAAACCATAATATCGAGCTTCCCTTTCCATCCAGCTGCATGCGACAGCGGAAGTGATTACTGTTCTTCGTTCTGTGCATATATGAAGTTTGCAGCTGCTTCTTGTCAACCTCGGCCATCCGTTTTATACGCGGATACAACTTACCAACAGGAACAAGGCCATTTGCATGTGCCCAGTCACGCACACCGTGTCCAGCATGATCGAAACCCCAGTGCTTTCTCCCCTCTGGCTTGGATAGGTGAAGCTTCTTGGTTGTGCCATTTGCTGCGACGAAAGCGAAGAACACATAGCGGTGCTTGCCAGTCTTTGGCGGGGGCGCGGGGGGCTTATACTCGATGACATGCTTCAGATGATGGCTGGAGGCTTCTGACGACGACGAGATGGAATGTCCTATTGCGATCCAATGGCAGAACTCAGACCACTTGGGATCATCCCTAGAAGGTGCATCTGGGTCTGTGAGGGCAATGACATAGGAAATGCGGCGGGTGAGCAGATTATCAAGAGAGGCATCCGTGTCTACCTTCTCAAGCCTGATTGAAGGTGTCGATTTCAGATGGTCCGGCTTGAGGGTATTGCCAAGGTCAGCAGAGTCGTGCTTCCACGCTGCCCTGAAACCCAGAGCTGGGGGGAAATCATCAATAATGTCGGGGATAATCTCTGCATCCAGGAGTCTTGTTCAAGTCAGCCGAGAGCATTGATAGAGGGAGAGCTGGCTGTACTTTTGACGAATCCGATCCAGATCGTGAGTATCAGGTCCTATCGCCTGTTGCTCTCCGCCAGCAACGATGCCAAGTTGGGCTGCCAAGAGCAAGGCAGTGTTGCACAGCCTGGCATAAAGCATATTCACAAGAGTCTTGTTAGGTGTTTCAAGATTAATTGACAATGAGAGTAAATGTTTGGGGCGGCGTTGATATTGGCTTTGGCGCGTTGATATCGATATCCCCCGCAATCGACAGAAATGATGTCACAAACACCTCGGTCTGACGTGTTTTCTAAGTGATATGGTCTTGAATAATCTTAGAGGACCGCGAAAAGATGAGGGGTTTCAGTAACAATTTGCCTGTTGAGGAAGCGGTTCTCGCGTCATTGCCCATTTGCGCTTGATTTGCGTAGCCAACAAGCAATACGTAGCTGAAGGTAGATGTCATTCTATAGACTGATTTTGGCTGAAGATTGAATCCAACAAACTTCAATTACTGGCTATCAACCTTGTAAATTCCTCGCTACGAAGTCAAAGATTCCAGTTCACAACCCTAGCATAACCTATGAAGATAATAACACCCGCTTCCTAGTTGAATCCCTCAGGCCAGAACTCCTCCAGCCACTCATAGGGGTCCTCAGGTTCATAAACATTTGTGGCCTCTCCCTTGAACTCGACGATGTTGTCCCTGGTCTCATTATACAGCGCATACTTCTCGTCAGGCCCGTTGCCGATGTAGTAAGGCACTGTTTGCACATTGTTTCCAATCTCCTTATCGACAATACTCGTCACATTATCAATCTGAGCATCCTTCAGACGGAACTCATCACCATAGTTGGGGTTAATCTAAGCCGGACAATTAACTTGCGAGATACCAAATCAAAGCAGTTGAGTTACTTACAATGCCCATTCTTAGACCGTTGACGGCGATTACGTTCTGAATAGTCGCATTTCGCTTGGCCTGGTTGAGACAGTTGCCACAGGACTGATAAAACGTTCCGAAACCCTCGGCGTAGAAGCCGGTGATGTTGTACTTGCCACCGAGTGAGTTGTCCTGGAAGATCTGTGATGAGACAGTCAACACAAGAGTTCCTGTATCTGGAGAGTTGGAATAAGAACCTTGTCTGTAGCACTTCGAGCTCCACCTCCAATTACTCTCAGCTGTGTGTTCAGTCCCTTAGATGTTAGAGCGTCTTCGCAAACATCCTCCCACCAAACTGGTAGCTGTTAGCTTCTAGTCTACTAAAGCGTGTTACTCAGGGCTATGGAATACCATTCTCTACCCACGCATCACCCAAGGCATGGATGCCCTCGGCCTGGTTCTTGCCGATGATGACATTTCGGATAGTGGCGCCCGGCAGCAGGTTAAAGACAGCATCGGCATCAGTACCTTCGGCTTGCTCGTTGCAGCTACCTTCGGGACGCTCATAACGCTTCATCTTGCCGTCAAAAACCTCACCAGGCATGATGTACTTGGCGTCCTTTAACACCACTGTCTCTTTGGCAACTGGGAACTTGGTGATGGGAAATGGGAAACGCGGAGGTGGCCTTTGAGAAATGTCTGCCTGAGTAGCATCGCCTGAGCCTTGTGCACCATCTCCGGTCTGGCGGCTTCCGAGGACAGCCGCATTGGTGATGGGTAGAAGGGAAAGGAGCAGTGTGGATTTCATATTGTACTTTGGTAGATAAGATGGCTAGAAAGATGTCTTGGATGAATTATATGTAAGGGGGGTATCGATGAAAAGATCAAGATGTTGAGATTCCGAATGAGTAAAATTTAGAAAATATGAACGACTCATCCTTATATATGTGTGTTTGTCTACAGTCGACATCAGCCGTGTGACGTCGAAGAACCCCCAATCTCTCTCACCCCAACCACTTGATATTTTGATCCCAACTGACTGGACATAGGGAATAACAACCTCAGTAGCGGCATGGGTCCTTGGAGCACTTTGGCATTAGCTTGATCCTGTTTGCATCCAAGCGGGCAGATCTTTGAATGTAATTGCAGCACATTGAGCGAAGGGTCAGCAACAGCAAGTTACGGAAGAATTCTCCAAGCCTGTTCCGTGAATCAATACGCAGCATTTCAACAAGCCTCACGTTTCAAGACTTGGCGTTCAGTGTTCGGAAGCTGGGGTTGGTTGATATAATCAAGCTTCACCGTAGCTTTTGCGGGGGATGGAAATGGTGGGGTGAGGTTGATCACCTTCCTGGGAACAACGGTAATTCGTGGGAAATACCTACCCGGATTAGCGTGTAAGAACTTCCGCCAGTATTCTTTAGCTATCGGCTCAGGGAAAAGAAAAGGAACAAGGGCTTGTCCCCGGATTAGCAGACTAAAGCAAAGCTTAGATTAAGCTTACTTGAGAACTTGCCAAAAACTTGGTAACACCACCAGGATGGGTGACTCACTCTTCGCCTCTTGAGACAAAGAGAAAACTGCACTATATCTATATCTCATTATGTGATGTCCAGCAAGAGCCCCAGTTTGATTTGTGCCTCTCAAGTAGCACGATCCTGTGGTAGCATCACATTGACTTATTTAAAGAAAGATAACAATGCCCCCGAGTCTGAGTTACACGCAAGGTTGAAAGCCTTGGTCCAGATCATGAACCAAACGTACCCATCTCACAGCTAAATGAATGCTGGAGCTTTTTAACATGCTCAGGTACTGATTACCGCGAGTACTCACAAGTTTCATTGCGGTTAGGACAAGATAGAAATTATTTTGTTCTTTCCACTGAACTATCAGTAACTGTCACGAAGTATTAGCCACTTAACTACTTGCATAGAGCACTCGCCGTTGCGTATCTGGTGAGCTTTTACGGTAGATCATATAATAACATCTCCTCTTCTGTCGTGCTTATCCTTGACATATAGGTGTTGTCAACTCATGCGTGCTGGCTGGACTGCTACTGGCTGGACTGCTACTGGCCGGCATCTAGGCTGCCCTCTACGCTTATTCCGCATTTGAGCCTCTAACTCATCGACAGCCTCGGGCGAATGGGTCATACTGTAATTTCTCATCTCAAACCGCGGTGTAGCACTTGCTTAGCAAATCACCCAGTTTACTAAAGTTCCGTCATCACCCCGAAATTAAACTTGCGAAGCAATTTATGCCCGGCACTTAGATAGCGAATTGGAGCCTGAAACTAGTATGCTAATTGCTGCGTCGTTTTCTAACAAATCAGTATAACAGTCACTTAGCAAATCAATATTCCCTTAGCAGTGCTTAACCGAATAGTTGAACATCTGGGAATGGTCCAGGGTTCGATTCCCTGTTCGTCCAACTTAGGTGGTTAAAATCCACTATTATCCACTCACTTTTTAACTCACTTTTTGCACTTCACCGCTACTAGGCTCTCTGGTCCTTTATAACATTGGCTATTTAATTTAAACTGCTGTCATCTTGTTAATATGGCTTTGCTTACTGATAAGAGCTGCAGGTTAAATGCGCAAACTAAGGTACTCCTGAGACTGCCGTAACTACAGCTTGCAACTGCACGGCCTGGACCACATGCCATGCCTTAGCAACGCTGTTTGAAGTTTATATAGCTGCGACAATGGGGCATATAAAAGACTTATTAGACTGAATTCATATACCCTTTCAGCCACTGTCGTTATATTCTCTATAGGGAGTAAAGACGACCTGGCTAAAGAGTCTTTACTAAGGTTAGCTAACTACCTAAAGTTAAATATATTTTAGTTATTTTATAATAAAAGGTCACTATATTTAATATAACCCGTCTAGTCTTAGTATAGAAAATATAGATATTTCAATGTAATATACCCT